>JACXGK010004641.1:0-10820 GCA_016801125.1 Novumbra hubbsi
TCCCCATCCTTCAATCCACTGATGCTCCCCATCCTTCAATTCACTCATGCTCCCCATCCAATCTGACAGTACTTGAAAGGATGTGTGAGGAAGAATTGGAGAAACTGCCCACAGACTAGGTGTGCGAAGTTGGATACTCAAGACTCAAATGTGATCGCTTCTACAAAGTACTGAAAAAAAGGTCTGAAAACTGGTGTAGCTTTGTCATTATGAGGTATTTTGTTTGGATTGAGGGCAATATTTAATAAATAATACATTATGTCTATAATTCAACAAAATGTGGAAAAGGTAAGGAGGTCTTTGAGTCTGTCTGAGTGTGTGTGTATGTGTAGTACAGTTATTCTATGTAGTACATCTCAGCTGCCTAGCAGACTGCCTCCCTATGGGAAGAGACTATGATGAGCAATTATCCAGGCGGACGGCTTTGTGGGCTAATTTAGCAAATCTATGTGGTCAGCAGGGCTGTTTACTAACTATAACTCCACACTGCTTACTGCTGCGCATTCAAAAACAACATCCCCATCTCCCTTCCCAACTATCCATCCGCCCTCTCTATCCCTCCTCTTTACCTCAGCCTCACCGTCTGTCTGCTTGTTCCTCTCTGTGTGTCTTTTACTCTTTCTTTCCAACCTCCTGTTTCTGCCTCGCTGCCTCTCAATCCTTCTGCTCCTGCCTATTCCCTTCTTTCCCTTTATTTCCCTGCCTGGTGGGGTTTGTGATGTGAATCCTCCCTCTTCTTCCCTCCCCCCTGCATCTCTCTATTTTTATCTTCTCTGTGTGCGTGGATGGGAGGGTAGTAGAGGGACAGGTGTAGTTACGATGTTGTGTGTGTCTGTGTGTGTCTCTGTGTTTGTGTGAAAGGGAGGATGGAGGCTAAAGAAAGAAAAGAGCTATTGGGAGATGAAGGGACATGGAAAGTGTTCTTGTCTATGAATGACTAATGTCCTTTTCACTTTTACTGGAGATCTCAGGACAACAATTTAAACGTACATAATATGTAAATAATCGTTTTAAATCACAGTACATCCTTGCCATGTTTGATTGGAAACTAGATATTCATGGTCTGCAGCTCAAAATGACTGTAACAATCTAATTAGCCACTAGCCTTTCCATAGGATACAGACCTTTAAATAAGGAAAGTCCCTTTTCTTCTTAAACAAATAACTAAATAAAATTAGATATACGTTTATATAATAAAAAACGTTCATGAAGGTTATGTAGATAAAGCAGATAGCAACAAGAAATGTTGAATTATTCTCTGCCGCTTGCTTTCATACTGTCACCTTTCTGCTGGTGGCTCAGCACAACCTATTCCATGGCTCGGGTTCTGGAAGAAATTCTGTTTTGAGAACTGCTGCCAAAAACATCTCTGCAGTTCCTCCTTTTCTTAAAACCATTTTCAGAATGTAACAGGCTGTTAATACAATGTATTCAAATTTGTCATGACATTTTGTGTCTTTAGTCCTTAATGGACAGAGGAGGGACGGTTGCAAGGAGAGAGGATCTGAAACAGTAGTGAGCTGGAATCAACACCATGCTACAGCAGATGTGTGTCCTGGAAGCGTGGTGTAGAGGGCTAGACAAACCCAGCACAGCACTTCAGATAAATCTTAATAAAACAAACAGAAATAGCTACACATTTCAGTTTCAGGAACATCGCTCTGATATTAAGACGTTTAGTGTAGCAGTCTGTTCTGTTGACCCTGTAATCCTCAAAGTGTGATTTTTGGTGACTGCAGACAGCTATGCCTGCAACCTCTTGACCTCGAATTTCTCCATCAGTTCACGCTTGCTGTCAGGAATCCACCTTTACGAGAATGCAGAAATTGACCCTAAACAGGACCTGTACTCTTACTAAAAGATTATAAATAAATGATACCTGTCAATAATACTGTGAGTTGCTCTCTAGCTTTTGCTGTAAGTGTTGGAGTAGGAGTTAGGAAGGCTTGGGGCTATTGTAAGGTCTGCCTCCACCACTCATCCTTGACTTTCCCACCAGGCTGGGGAAACCCCATTCACCCAATCCCTTGATACACCCCTCACAGCAGATCCAAACCACCTGAGTACTAATCAGCTAATGCCAGTCACCTGTGCTCTCCCTCTTCTCCTGACAGCCTCTATTTAGCCTGGTCATTCACACTATGTCCTTGTGAGATATTGTTTGTGTGATTTGAAACTCTACTAAGCCAGTTAGTCCAGTATTTCGTCCTCGTCATAGATAAGTGTGTATGTCTCTCTTGGTATCCTGACCCGTGCCTGTCTGACCACCTCTCTGGATTATCAATTTCTGTACTTCGGCCCCTTGTCTACCTTGATACCCAGTTACCGACCTTCTGCCTTCCCTTTAACTTCGTGCCAGGCTGTCCTCAGATATATTGTTGTATTTTCCAATTAAACCTCCAGCCATCCTTCGCCCGCTCATTACGGTCTCCTGCTTACTGGCAGTGCATTCCAGGTTCAGGGTTAGGGTAGGTGTTTCCTTGTTTCTGAACTTCACCCTGAAGCAGTTTTGCGTTCCTGCCCTTTTCTCTTTCCCTGGGGTTACTCAGTATGTAGAGACCTTAGTGGATTCCAGGGCGGCTCTAAGGATTAATGCCCTGGATTTTTTGCCTCTGGGCACTGGACTGGTGACCCACTGGAGATCTTTAGATCTCTTCACTCCTGGTGGTTCCTTTTCCCAAAGAATCCCTCATCCCTGGCTGTTCCCGCCAACACCTTGGAGACACACGTTTCCACCCACATTCCGTCTGAACAACCAGTTCATTAGTGTATCTTCCTAGGAAAAGGCGCCCAGCTTGCCTTCCCATCGACCAGAGGACTGCACTATAGACCTCCTTCCAGAGGTGTCCCCTCCTAAGGGGAGGTTTGGATAGGGGCGGATCTCTCTCTAGGTTGTCGGGTACAGAGAACTCCTATTGCTGGCAATTGAGGAGTGGCGGCATTGGCTGGAGGGTGCTCGCCATCCCTTCTTAGGCCTGAATGCTCACCGCAGTCTAGAGTACCTGAGAAGGGCAAAGAGGCTGAACCCCTAACAGACTTGTTGGTTACTCTTCTTCACTCATTCCCACTACACCGTCACTTACATACCCGGTAAGAAGTTGACATGTTATCCTGTCTGTTTGAACCTCCCTCTTCTTACATAGGATTTGAGACCATCCTACCACCAACAGGTATTTTTGGACCCATCTGATGGGACGTTTAGTTAGCCACACAAGAGGGGTTTTGCACTGACCCAGCACCCCCCAGACACCCCTGTATTTGCCTGCCGCTGTCAGACCCCAATTGATGCAGGGCTGTCACACCTTTCTAAGATCTCCTGGACCATTGTCTTGATCACACGACAGTTCTGGTGGGCGTCCCTGGTAGCTGACGTTCAGGATTACATCCTTTCCTGCCCCGTCTGTGCCTGGTCAAAGTCACCACGACAAAAGCCATCCGGGGAGCTTGAGCCACTACCACACCACCCATTGTCCCACATCGCCATGTATGTCATTACCAGTCATCAGTGTTACCACTGTTGTAGTATTGCGGCTAGATTCTCCAAGTTGTCTCATTCTGCTCCCTTTTCTGCCCACGGCTTTGGAAAAGCTGTGGGATCCCGGAGGACCTAGTGTCGGATTGGGATTCCCAGTTCATCACCAGGGTTTGGCATGCGATCTGTGATCGTCTGGGGGTCTCCATTAGCCTGTCCTCCGGGTACCACTCCCAAATCTATTGTCGGATAGAACGCCTGTTTCCAGGAAATTGGGCAGTACCTCCGACAGCACTGCGCCTGCCAGACACACGACTGGAGTCGGTACCTGGCTTGGGGGGAATACGCACAGAACACTTCATTCACTCTTCTCTTCGTCTCACTTTATTTCAGTTATCCCGTTATTACTGGATCTCCTCGATCTATCATACGTCCCTTCTTGGGCCTGTCTGTTTCGGGAATGTGTTACTGTGTGATCCCCTTCTGTACTTCAGCCTGGAAGTCTCTCTGTGTATCCTGATTTGTGCCGGCCTGCCTGACCACCTCTTTGGACTATCTTCTTCTGTACTTCGGTCTCTTGTCTTACTTGATACCCAGTTACTGACCTTCTGCCTGCCCGTTGACTTTGTGCCAGCCTGTCCCTTGATATATTGTTGTACCTTCCAAATAAACCTCCTGCGCTCTGCGTTTGGATCCAAGCATTCATTACAACTATGGAGGTGTTTATTCCTAAGGAACTCCTGGGAGTTGGGGTTATGGTACTCTGTATGGAGATGTTTATTCCTAAGGAAGGCCTGGGGGTTGGGGTTATGGTACTCTGTATGGAGGTGTTTATTCCTAAGGAAGGCCTGGGGGTTGGGCTATGGCACTCTGTATGGAGATGTTTATTCCTAAGGAAGGCCTGGGGGTTGGGCTATGGCACTCTGTATGGAGATGTTTATTCCTAAGGAAGGCCTGGGGGTTGGGTTATGGTACTCTGTATGGAGATGTTTATTCCTAAGGAAGGCCTGGGGGTTGGGCTATGGTACTCTGTATGGAGGTGTTTATTCCTAAGGAACTCCTGGGAGTTGGGGTTATGGTACTCTGTATGGAGGTGTTTATTCCTAAGGAAGGCCTGGGGGTAGGGCTATGGTACTCTGTATGGAGGTGTTTATTCCTAAGGAACTCCTGGGAGTTGGGGTTATGGTACGTTGTATGGAGATGTTTATTCCTAAGGAAGGCCTGGGGGTTGGGGTTATGGTACTCTGTATGGAGGTGTTTATTCCTAAGGAACTCCTGGGAGTTGGGGCTATGGTACTCGGTATGGAGGTGTTTATTCCTAAGGAAGGCCTGGGGGTTGGGCTATGGTACTCGGTATGGAGGTGTTTATTCCTAAGGAAGGCCTGGGGGTAGGGTTATGGTACTCTGTATGTAGGTGTTTATTCCTAAGGAAGGCCTGGGGGTAGGGCTATGGTACTCGGTATGGAGGTGTTTATTCCTAAGGAAGGCCTGGGGGTAGGGCTATGGTACTCTGTATGGAGGCGCAGTGTGTGTGGTTTTGTGTGTGTCACATATCACCAGTAAGTAGTAACTGAGTGTAATTATGTCTGACCCTGATAAGAGTCTGTTTCCATAGGGCCACACTAACACACACACAAACACACAGATTAAGTCTAACTAGTACTAAATAGTGTTTTTTTTAAGAAATATATCCAGTTAGTATGTCTATACGGCAGAAAATGGGTTAGTGAGTTGAGTGGGTCGAACGAGTGTGTGAAGCCTGGTGAATGAAATCGGGATTGGGTGAATGAAGGGGGTCAGCGAGGGTGTACGGATGAATAGGTTTGGAGGGGGGAGGAGAGAGAGGGGTGAGGAAGGAACTGAACAAAAGTTTGCCATAATGAGTGTTCAGGAGAGTTGTGTGTGTGTGTGTGTGTCTCCGTGTGATTTGGTGATGGGGGCAGGGTGAACGTCTGTCAGTTAAAAGAGAGACATCTGTTAGAAGGAGATGAGATGAGGATGGATGGAGCTGAGAGAGTGTGTGCCTGGGTGTGTGTGGGGGTTAGTATTCAGTATTAGACTCAGCTAGGCTGGTGAGACGATAACAAGCCTTTAGTTGGACCTGGGGTGTGACCAATGTTCATTCTGTGACCTTTGTGACCTCTGCGCCACCAGGGGAGGAGTTAACCAGGGTGCAAATGCAGCTTGTCCTGAAAGGGGGTTTAACCACACTACCGTTAGATTGTACACGGTTTCACAGCATCATGATTTTCCTTTGCAGTTTCTTTCCACAACGGCCAATTTACAGCTACCAACCTTGGATGCATGGAATGTATGGCTTCTAGCCTCCCAGGTGGCGCAGGTACTCTAAAGCGCTATTAGACAAAAGCAGACCACTACAGTGCAGGTTCCAACCCTTAACTCTCCTGCTGGGTGACAAGGGGGGCTGGGAAGTCTCACGAGCGAAGCAAATTGAGCCGCACCGCCCGAGGGGTGGGGAAGCGTCTTCAGCAGGGGCGTCCTGGCCTGATCATGTGATTGCGTCAAGCAGGTGGGCGACAGCAAGGCTAACTGAGGTCAGCAGGTTGTTATGCGCTGACCCACGTGACAGCCTGGTTAGGAGAGCGGTGTTGACAAAGAATGACTTGGCACAGGTGCGGATTATCAACTGTGGCGAATCTGTTGGTAGTTGTTGCATGGATAGAAGCGTAAATAGTTGTGACAGCATACTCTCATTTCCACAGAATGTAGTCCAACAGCAATTTGGATGAACCCACGTTCACCAGGTATGAAGGTGGATGCTTTATTACAATTGAAAACGGTTGCGTGTTGCCCCGCGCACTGGGCCTGCTTCACACAGGTTTGGGAGGGTTGTCAATGGTTGCCAGGCCTTATGGCACAGGCGTTACAGCCTGCAAGTTCAATTGAAGTAGAAGGCCAAAGTGTGCGTTTCTTCCTGTGCATAAGGGTTCCGGTGTACACTTTCTGGCTGACTAAACAGTGTGATAAGAATCGGCACCCAATCGGATGTACTTACGAAGGCATGTAGCTTGACAGTGACTGTCCCAAGTCTGCGTGGAGTTGTTTCGATGAAGCGGGGCTTCCTAGTGATTTAGGGAACTGTAAGTTACTTATTCTTTTGGAAAAAGAGGTTTATATTTTTTTGAGGTTTATGTATTTGTTTTATTTGCCTTTATTTAAAGAGGTAAATTATTAGAAATAGGCTTTTTTGCGAAAGATTTTAAACATTGATGGTTGCTACATTTGTTTGTTCAGTGTATTTAAGTTTAAGTTATTCTGGTTTTATGTCTTAAATCCTTTTTGTTTTTTTCTTTCACATGTGTCCTTAGTTTTGTTACCCGTGTCTCGTGTTCCCCTAATCACCTCCCTGTTTAGTTTCTCTAAATAGGTAGGTCCTATTTCCAGTCACGTCCTTGTTTTGAGGTATAGGTTTGGAGAGCTGTTGTCTATGTTCCTATCTCCCAAGTGTCCTGCATCCTTGGAAGCGTGACAATCGGTCTGCATGATTAACAATGCTTTGTTGTCTATGCTTCCATTTCATTTTCAGAATAATGCCTAATTCTCACCAAAACCCTAACTTTTGTGTTTAGTGGCAAAACTAAACATTATGTTAATGTACATTCCAGATTTAAAAATGTTCACAAAGTTGTTGTTTTGTTGTGAACTACTTTTTCAAAGTAATTTAGGAAAAGATTTCTTCTAGGGTTATAGTTCAGTTTTTCATTCTGTGTGTTGAAATTTATCGCTGGGAATACAATCTTTACTATCTGTAGATAGCAAGCTGGAAGGGGCACCTTAGCCCAGGGTATAAATATCTCACCACTTCTCCAGGAGTCTAGAGAAATATCCTATTAACCATTCACTCATGTGTTTCATCAAATCAATGGGAGATTATTATGTGGTTTCAAAACAGTGACATTAGAGTCACATTCAGTATGGTCCTGCTATATTATTACTGTGCTGAGAACATTGGCAATCAGTTTCCTTTAGAGGCATAATATTCCCTGCTTTGCATTGTTGTGTGACTCTTTTGACCATGTTTAATGTCTGGTTTGATGTATATTGGTTAAGTTGATTAAAGAAGGTGCCTGTCTCTGTTTTGTAATTATGACATTTGTTTATTTGGATCTGCTATGATTATACATCCAAATAATATCACTGTCGATCCAAATAAACAAAAATATGAAATGTGGGAAAGTAGCTTTTTAACCAAACAATACATGAGTTATTCTAAAACTGTAGTTAGGTGTCTGGTGTGGAGTGAAAAACATTTTGAGGACAAATGCTGGTGCTGGTCTGATGTCCCCATGTGTCAACTAACACTCATCACCTGGGGGAGGAGCTCTGTTTCACGCACACATAAACACTGATGAAGTGAGAGTGTGTGTGTGTGTATGTGGTCTGAATTGGTGATTCACGCTCTGTTTGAGCAGTTGATGAAGGGTTAACTGGCAGATAAAGGATGAAGCAGAGAAGGAGGGCAGACCTCTCAGGTGTGAAGAATGGGAGAGGAGTGTACAAAGGACGAATGGGAGGGAGGGACTGAGAGATGAGTGAGAGGATGAGAGATGTAGGGAGGAAATAAAGGATGAGAGAAAAGGATAGAGAAAGAGGGATGAGAGAGAGGGAGAAAATGATGGATGATGAGAGGGAGGACATGAGGGATGAGAGAGGAGAGTGTATAAAAGGGATGAGAGTAGAGGAAACAAGGGACGAGATAGAGGGAGGAAACGAGGGATGAGAGAGAAGGAGGACACGAGGGATGAGAGAGAGGGGGAGCTTCATGGTTTCAGGCCCCGTTGCTTGGCAACGGCGAAGAGCGAGATGCCAGGTTGCTAGGTAACCATGGGGATGCGATGATGACTAACGTGGTGTGATAGGGACGGGGAGAGAGTGTAATCCGCCTTGCTTTCTTTCGATGTATCTTCCACTTTCTCACTTGCTTGCACTTTCTTTTTGTGCTGTCATTGTCAATCCAATATGTTGTATAATACGTTCACCTTGGTCTTTTTGATTAATCTGGTTTTAAAAAAGATGGGAATAAAAATAACTGACATCATCCAAAACCAAGATTGAGTAGAATGTCTGGAATGTAGTAAACCAGCGCGGGATTCATAAGCCGGTGTGTCATAAGGGCTCATAGAGGAGGAACAGTAATAGAAAGAGACAGAGAGAAAAGGAGAAAGGACACTGCTATTACGCTCCCTATGGGAGATTATAGAGAGAGATTGAGATGGGGGAGAGAGAGAGAGAGACAAAGAAAGGGGGAGGGCGTAAGGGGATGAGACAGGAAAAGACTGGGACAAAGAGAAGAGAGAGACAAAAGCGAGTGAGGGACAGGGAAAGAAAGAGGGGAGAAAGGAGAGGAAGGAGCAATATAGGGGGAAAGGGGAGAAGGAGTGAGAAAGAATAATGTTAGATTAGAGGGGGGGGGGTACAAACAGGAAAATGGTCATTTGAAAATGTGTGGTTGGGCTGTGTGTGTGTGTGTAATCCAATCTGGTTCATGGTTTGTGACTGCATCTCATCATCGTTTGGCGTGACATATTTTTAGACCTCTCGGTGAAGTGTCTTGTGGGAAAATCTCAAAAGGCAGAAATGATAACAGAGTTTCCGTTGCTGTAATCCTCTCACTCACCATCACACACACACACAGACAGACACTCCCTCCATTATGTGGTGTGGTGGTTCAGTCCAATGATTGTGCGTAGGTAGGGGGAGGGGGGAGAATACCATTTGATTGGATAATCCAAGGATTAAATATCCAAAATCCCAGTAAAATCCCCTCAGCATTACTGCAGGAAGTTAGATTAACTGTGTGTGTGTGTGTGTGTGTGTGAGTGGGTGGGTGGGTGAAGGGAATAATGTGTGAGAGTGTGAGAATGCTTATGGGATTTTGTTAGTGTGTGTGGGCTGTGGGGTGTGTGAGTGCTCCTTTAAACACGGCTTCTCATGCCGTGCAGTTCCTTTTAATGTTTTCACAAACAAAAATGGATGACAGAATGTCATGTAGGAAGAATAGACAAGGCGACTGTGTGATGCAATAGACTCGATTTTGTTGCTGTGTATGTGCGTGTGTGTGTATGTGTGTGTGTGTGTGGTGTGTGTGCAGATGGTTTGTGTTAATTAAGTCTAGGAAGGAGAAAAATAAAATGTGTATGAGACAAAAACACTGAAAACCCTTTTTAAGGATAGACAAGGCGACTGTGTGATGCACAGGAACACAGAGATGCGTCTGAGAGATCCTAAAGATGGTGGAGAAGAGAGGTTTTCAGCGTGTGTGTAGGAGCACCAATGGAGAGGAGGAGGATGTAGTAACAGAGTGGTAGAGGGAGCAGGAACTATGTTTTCTTAGCATTTCTCCTGCTCAAGGGAATATCAATCACTGGACTGTATAGACTCAACTCTGGGTCCCTGCTCTTCATGCTCCTCCCTTCCTCCCTCTCCTTACCTATCCCCTCCTCCATCCCCGCTCCTCCCACTCCTCCGCCCCCTCCTGCTCCTCTTCTCCTACCCCCCCCCCACTAAATACTATGTTCCTGCCTCTTTGTTTTTCTTTCTTTTCCTCTTTTCTGAGCATTTCTGCCCATCACTTCCCTCCCTCCCTCTCCTCGTCTCCCTCTTCCACCTCGTTCTTTGTTTATCTAAAGAGCACAGCCGTCGCTCCGGGCAACTGGCATCGTTGTTTACCTGCCGAGCGTGTCGTTGTCGTGGGATTGCCATGACAACAAGCAGTTGCCATGCTGATTTGAAGTGCCATTGTGTCTGAGGAACCTTGACCTCTCATCTACCAGTCTTTTCATCTTTCCACTCCTTCACCCCTTTTCCATTACCCATTTTGTCTCTCCACTCATCTTTTTCATAGCTGCCACTCTTTCCACCCAGCTCCTAAATTCCATTTGTCTTTCCATCGTTCCCTGTTGTTAGACACATACATGACCCTGTACACACACACACACAGTAGAGGGCAAGGTGTATAGGGGGATGGATGAAGAAGAGGATGAATGAAGGGATAGAGAGCGTTAGAGTGGACACACGTCCTGGTCCAATCAGCTGGGTCTATAGCTCATTACACAGAGACAGATCAATGAACAAGACAGGCCTGATTAATGACTGAACAGACACACTGGGGATGTGTTGAAAGACGGGTGGATGGATTTGTGGACAGATGATGAATTATGCTGCGTGTCAATAGCCTTCATAGACATACGGTATACTCTGGATTGTGTGTGTGTGTGTGTACTACGCTTGTCTTAGATCAATATAGTCAGGTGGTGACAGCGGAGAGCAGATAAATCAGTAATATGGATCAGTCTTTCTCTGATCTCCTCCTCTATTCAATTAACTC
>JACXGK010004641.1:10920-37108 GCA_016801125.1 Novumbra hubbsi
TGTGTGTGTGTGTGTGACTAAGCGTTGCATCTCTGTAGTCGTGACATTTTCCGAGGCTGCACTCGTCACGACTAGATCACGTCTCTTTCTTTCTTTTCTTTTTGACTCCTCCTCTATCAGGGCATCTTTACTTTAATCCTTTACCGACTTCTGTATGTCCATTTCATACTTCTGTATGTCCATTTCATACTTCTGTATGTCCATTTCATACACACTTTTCTTTATCTCGTCATCCTTTCCCCTCATCCTTCTCATGCTCCTCCACCTGGCTTTTTCTCTCTTTTTCATCTGTTTGTTTTAGCCTTCAGGCATTCCCGCTCAGTTTCTCCTTCTCTCCCTCACTCTTTCTGTCAGCTCTCTCTTTCTGTCGTGCCCCCCCCATTTCATTCAGTCTCTTCCTCCTGGCAGTTTGTTCTCTCGCAAAGCTTCTCTCGTTCGCTAGCTCTTTTTGTCCTATCCTCTCTCCATGCTCTCCTCTTCACATCAACCTCTTTATTTTCAGAGCTTTATTTATTTTCACAATCTCTCTGTTTCTTTCTCTGTCTCTTTCTCTCTCACAAACACAAACATACACACACACCCTTCTCTTCTTCCTCCTCTCGTTTCTAATCCCAAATGCTGCTGTAATCCTTAATCTCATCACTCCTCAATCCTTACTACTACTCCAGCGTGTGTGTAAGGGTGTGTGTGTGTGACTCATTTGGAGTTAGTGGGAGTTTGTTTGACAGAGAGGGAGAGCAGCAGAGGAGAGGGGCTAGACATTTTAAGGCCATGTTGTAAACACACCTGCCACCTGTTACTAGCCTTGAGTCTGACACACACTTACATGCACACACACACACACAGACACACACACATATATAAACACACACTGAAACACACACAGACACCAACACACAAAAAAAAGAAAACATATTATTGTGTTAATGAAAGTATTATACCATATCAAACACACACAGTGGTACATATTAAGTATAATGCATCACAGAACACACAGAGTGGTATATATTAATATATTACATCTTGTAGAACACACATAGTAATATATATTAATGTATTATAACTTACAGAACACACACAGTGGTATATATTAATGTATTATTTTTTATAGAACACACACAGTGGTATATATTAATGTATTATATCTTATAGAACACACAGAGTTCTATATATTAATGTATTATGTTTTATAGAACACACTGAGTGGTATATATTAATGTATTATATCTTATAGAACACACACAGTGGTATATATTAATGTATTATATTTTATAGAACACACTGAGTGGTATATATTAATGTATTATATCTTATAGAACACACACAGTGGTATATATTAATGTATTATATCTTATAGAACACACAGAGTGGTATATATAAATGTGTTGTATCTTATAGAACACACAGAGTGGCTCATAGTATTGTGTTATATATTTCAATCTAGTCTACACTTTTTTATTCTTTTATTCTACCTTGTTCTCACCCTGCTCTTTAAAATAAAAAAAATTATGCAAGACAAAATGCAAGATCAGGTAGTCTACACAATATAAGTAGCCATCACACAAACCTGTTGTTTGGATAGGCTTTTTTTCAGTAGTCAAGCTGCATGTCAAGAAATTGAATAGAATTGCATCAAGGCAATAGCCTAGTTGAACACTGCTCTGATATAGAATGTACCTCACTGGGGGGCCGGGGGGGCATTGTAGTAGGTCTATCTGAACCAACATTGTGTTATAAAATGTAGATCAGATGCAGTCATTATAAAACAATTAAGGACAGGGAGCATCTGATTTGAAATAGAATTAACGCATAGCAAAAGTCTACATTACGAAATAGGAAATTATGCAGATATAACCTAGACAACATTGAAAATGTTGCAGTCATGGTTATGAAACTTCCCATTCCTCACATATACATGCACACACACACAAACACACGCTGAAACACTATTGTGTATTATACCTTATCAAACACAAAGAGTGGTACACATCAAGTATTATACTTCACAGAACAGAGTGGTACATATTAATTTATTATACCTTATAGAACACACAGAGTGGCACATTGTTACATATGAATGAATTATACCTTATAGAACACACAGAGTGCCACATTGGTACATATTAATGTATTATACCTTTTAGAACACACATAGTGGCACATATTAAGGATTCAACTTTTTTTGTTGTTGCAGAGTGACACATATAAAGTATTATAATTAACAGAACACCCTGAATGGTACATATGAATGAATTATACCTTATAGAACACACAGAGTGGCACATTGGTACATATTAATGTATTATACCTTATCGAACACACAGAGAAAAAAAAAACGCATCTCACTGAATACCCTTTTTAATTTGTAAAGAATTTCCTTTTGGGTGTGCTCAGAAGTCTCTGTTTGGGGGGAGGGCTCCCTTATGGGGCCCCTAGGTTCAGTTGACTTGGAGCAATAGCCTCAAAGCCCTCTACAAGGGTCTGCTTCAGTAAGAGTGTGTGTGACACAGCATGCTTATCGTATGTTGTTGATGATGCTCTGTACATGAACTAGTTCAATCTAATCTCATCTACGAATCTGTGTTGATCATTAATCTAAAGTGATCTAAACTGATCCTGCATTAATTCTCAGCTAATCTCCATCTTGTCAGTATGTTGTCCGAACCATGTTTAGCCATTAGATCACATGCGTTTCCGTGTATTCATGTCCTCCTGTATTTCAGATGAACCGACCCATACAAGTGAAACCAGCCGACAGCGAGGGGAGAGGAGGTAAAACACACACACACATTCAAACAATAACACCCCCCCAGCCAATATTGTGACGACACCTATACACGGTGATTACACAACACGATCTGGAGCAGGGCATGGCCACGGACGGTTCCATTATTTAGCACTTAAATTCATCATAAGCCCATGATCTGCCTCCTCAGTGAACTCTGTTAATGTGTATACTGTCAGAGAACCACAAACCGCACACGTTATTCCTCCACTGGTATCATTTTGGGTTGTACTGCATCCTGGTGGTTGGTAGCGGTACTGCAGGTCATGTTCTTTTCTGTTTTTAATGGTTATGTTTTTATGTTTCTGTTGGTGTGTTTTTAGTCATTTTCATTCATTATATCTGTAGACTTTTGAGTGAACAGAGTGTGTAGGATTGATATCCGTCCTCCCCCCTGAACCTCCGGTCTCCCCTTCTTCTAGAAGACAGGAAGTTGTTTGTGGGCATGCTGGGTAAACAGCAGAGTGACGAGGACGTCAAGAGGCTGTTTGAGCCCTTCGGAACCATAGATGAGTGCACAGTACTACGAGGTCCAGATGGCACCAGTAAAGGTAGAACACACTGTGAATGATCCGCTCTGTGTTGTTGGGTCAGGTTAGCTGCTGTCTTGTTGATGGTGGGGTTGTTGTTGTTTCAGGTTGTGCCTTTGTGAAGTACCAGGGACATGTTGAAGCCCAGGCTGCCATCAGCACCCTGCATGGGAGCCGCACACTTCCTGTAAGTTACACGCACACATACACACTGCCTGTAAGTTACACACACACATACACACTGCCTGTAAGTTACACGCACACATACACACTTCCTGTAAGTTACACGCACACATACACACTGCCTGTAAGTTACACACACACATACACACTGCCTGTAAGTTACACACACACATACACACTGCCTGTAAGTTACACACACACATACACACTGCCTGTAAGTTACACACACACATACACACTGCCTGTAAGTTACACACACACATACACACTGCCTGTAAGTTACACACACATACACACTGCCTGTAAGTTACACACTCACATACACACTGCCTGTAAGTTACACACACACACACGTTTATGCGGCCTGTATGTTATCCACACACACACACACCCATACACCCTGCCTGTAAGTCATTCACACACACAAACAGTCACACACAAACAACCTGGGAGTTATTCATACACACAACCACACGCTGTTCTGAGGGGTCCTTATAAGAGAAGACGTGTCTATCTGGGTAACATCTCTTGGCCTCTCATTCTAATGGGACTAGTTCAGGTACCGTAACTTCAAAAAGTGTTTCTCAACCTAACTTTGAGTTTATTGTATGCCCAAAGTGGTGTAAATGAGTAAATGGTCATGCCTGAAGAAGTGTGTCTCTCCTGGCAGGGTGCCTCGTCCAGCCTGGTGGTGAAGTTTGCCGACACAGAGAAGGAACGGGGGCTGAGACGAATGCAGCAGGTGGCATCACAGCTGGGCATCTTCAGCCCCACCATGACGCTCAACTTCCCAGCTTACAACGCTTACACACAGGCCGTCAGTGCACAGGCCATCAGCGCACAGGCCGTGAGTGTACACTCTAACACAGAGACACACACACACACACATTAACACACACACACACACACGCACACGCCCACTGCTGGTCTGAGTGGTTCTAAGGATATGAGGGGATGTGGTGAGTTTCAAGGTCCTAATCTGTGCTAATGTTATTACTGAATAGGCACATCATTTAGCATTCGCCTCCTCTCCACAATAATCACAGCAAACAGAAACACACATATGTACATACACACACACACACACACACACAGACATGCAATACACACAGATGCATGTACACACCCAGTAACCTCAGCTTTTCTACAACACACAGCCATTAACCTTGTGACCCAATATAATGGACGTATAATTACATCTCTATTCATCCTCTGTCTCTTTTCCTCCTCCGCTCTCTCTCTCCTTTCCCCTCCCCCCTTCTCTCTCTCTCACTCGCCTATCTCCCCCTCTCTCCCTCATGTCTCCAGTTGGTCCAACAACAGGCTCTGGTTGCCCAATCAGCTTACTTGTCTCCTGTAGCAACAGTTGCCAGTTTACAGATGCAGCAGATGGCAGCGCTCAACGCAAACGGAATCATCGCCACGCCCATAACAGCTTCCTCTGGTACACACACACACACACAAACACACACACACGCATACCATATTTACAGATGCAGGATACTGTATGTTAATAATATTAGGTAGGATTAGGACACCCAATTCAATATTTAGTTATTTTTTACAATATATGGACATATCAATATTTGATCTTATAATAATGTCATTGTGTTTGGTTCAATTACATCACTTTATCCGAATATATTGTTTGAAAGAAGTGTCCATATGTCCATATTTCAAGAAAAAGGACAACATATTTTGCGGGGCGTCCTAATTGTTTCATATGACTATGTTTATTAAGCTATTCAGATCAAACGCCAGATTCAATATGTTTCTCTAAAGTTAAGCATTATTGAGTGATGGAAATGTAAAGGCAACATCTTCATATTAATGGGGACTGCATTCTTGCTCTTTAGTGTGTAGAATTATTGTCTTTCTGTTTTATAAAAAAAGGCTTTGCGAATGTCCTAATAGTATATAGTAGCTTTCTCTCTTTGTCTACTTTACATTATTTACAGTGCACCGTAATTGTGACTACGTGCTAAAGTGATACGAAACCTCAACAGAGCATTTTTAACTGAAAGGATGGAACTTGCTTTCTCTTATCTACTTCTTTTGACATCCGTGTGAAAGCAGACCAAGAGAGGAAGTCATAAGCCAGAATAGAATGCATGCTTTTTTATCTACCCTTGCCCAATTAACCAACCTTTGCTTCTGCCCTTCATTTATACCCCGCCTTTTTCTCTTTTCTATACTCTATAGAGTCTAGTAGCTGTCAATCACAATATCTCCTCCATTGTGATTGGTCATCCCGGTTTGCAGGTACGAATACCCCTCCCACCATCTCAGCCACACCTGTGCCATCCCTACCTCCACCACTTGGAGTCAACGGTTACAGTCCACCAACCAATGGACAGCAAGCATCAGAAACACTATATACCAATGGCGTTCATGCTTACCAAGGTACAAGACAGGAGATCAGATGTTTACCACAAAAATACTGAGATCTCTGTGTTATTCACTCCCTCCCTCTCTTCCTCTCTCTCTCTTCCTCTCCCTCTCCCTCTCTTACTCCTTCTCTTCCTCCATCTCTCCCTGCAGCTCAGAGTCCGGCAGCTGCTCTAGATCCTCTTCAGCAGGCATATGCAGGCATGCAGCACTACACAGGTGGGTCATTTCTCCACCTCTAAATCAACCCATAGTGACTGTCTGTCTGCCCGGGTGGAGAACTTAGTCACACACCTCCACCTCTAAATCAACCCATAGTGACTGTCTGTCTGCCCGGGTGGAGACCTTAGTCACACACCTCCACCTGTAAACCAACCCATAGTGACTGTCTGTCTGCCCGGGTGGAGACCTTAGTCACACACCTCCACCTCTAAACCAACCCATAGTGACTGTCTGTCTGCCCGGGTGGAGACCTTAGTCACACACCTCCACCTCTAAACCAACCCAAAGTGACTGTCTGTCTGCCAGGTGGAGGTCTCTGTGCTCTGGACTAGTACAGTGATCAACTGTTCCAGAGCCAGACAGGTTCCTCCCTCTGATCTCTACTGCTGAATGCCTGCAGGCGTATCAGATCCCAGATCAGGGGTGGGGTCCAGGGGGTGGGGGGTTTTGCACCTCCAGTGTCTAAGTCATCTGATGTCACCATCCCTTCCCTCATAGCTGCGTACCCTGCTGCCTACGGATTGGTCGGTCAGCCATTTCCACAGCAACCTACCCTGGTTGCACAGCAACACCAGCAGCCCCAGCAACAGCAGCAGCGAGAAGGTGATGTAACTTCCTGTATCCCAGACAACACCTGTTGTGAGTGTGACTCAGATGAGTGTTCTGGATATGTGAATTACAGATTCTCAGGAATGTCTATGTGTCTCTCAGTCGCAGACTATAACGTGTGTTTGTGTGTGTGCGTATATTCCTGCTCTAGGTCCAGAGGGCTGTAATATATTTATCTACCACCTGCCTCAGGAGTTCAGTGACAGTGAGATGCTTCAGATGTTTCTCCCTTTTGGAAACGTCATCTCAGCTAAAGTCTTTGTAGACCGCGCCACCAACCAGAGCAAGTGTTTTGGTAAGACTGGGAGAGTTGGTGGAGGGGAGAGAGATAGGGTGGAGGGGAGAAAGGGAGGATGGAGGGGAGGGAGAGAGACAGGTATGGTTGAATTGTGTGTATCCAAGAAAAAGGAAAAAGGAAGAAACGAAGGGCGGTCAGTGAGGAGGAAAGAACTGCAATTCCACCTGTTGCTATGATACGTAGTAGAAACTCTGTTGCTATGATACATAATTGGTACCCTGTTGCTACGGTACATGATGTTAGTCTATTGCTGGTTGCCATGTTATGACTGTTCTAATAAGAGAATGTGATGTTATATTGTCATGTTCTCTCCTTCTCCCCTCCAGGCTTTGTGAGTTTTGACAACCCCTCCAGTGCCCAGACAGCCATCCAAGCTATGAATGGCTTCCAAATCGGCATGAAGAGACTCAAGGTCCAACTCAAACGACCCAAAGATGCCAACCGCCCTTACTGAAGGAGAGAGGAGAGAGGTGAGACATTAGAGGGACTGGGGAAAGGAGAAGGAGGACAGAAGATATGGAAGGAGAGAGGGTGGGGTTGTGGGTTAGAGGGACTGAGGAAGAGAGTGGGAGGACAGAAGCTATGGAGGGGGAGAGGGGGGGGTTGTGGGTTAGAGTGATGGGAGGAGGTAATAAGGGGAAAGGGAAATAGGAGGAAGGATGCCTTGATTTGGGTTGAAAACTGAAATGAAAAACAATGGTGTTTTTGCCACTGTCAGTCACAGCCTTTCAAAATGCTGATTGATTCAAATGTAGTTCAAATGTAGTATATATATACAAATCAAATAATATAAAATCAAATAATAATAAATGTTTTGTTGTTAGTTCAATAATTGAGAGATATTGCAGACAAATTAATCAAAACCAAATTACTAAAATATTGTTATCCTTCTTTACATTTTTCAATTTTTTTATTTTGTATTGCTGCTGTTTTCTTTTATATTTTCCTGAAACAACAACATACCTCACCCAAGACCCTCCTGTCCAATCATAATTCGCGGGGACTCCATCGCTATGGCAATGGTTACCTAGCGACCGATAAAGCCCTGAATCCCCCCTTCCTCTCACGTTGTTGTAAGTTGATTGGTTGGCCTGTGTCTGGGTTGCTGTAATATTATTGGTTGGCCTGTGTCTGGGTTGCTGTAATTTGATTGGTTGGCCTGTGTCTGGGTTGGTGTGAAGGTTGATTGCCTGTGTTGGTTGCCATTGCCGATTATTTTGTCTGCTCAGTCACTCCAAGCAACCAGCCATGGGCTGACCTGCATGCCCTGTTGCCGTGGTGACCACAAAGTGTGATTTTGACTGCATTTTGACTTTTCTTCTTGTGTTGACCTGTGCATATACTGATCAATAACTGTCAATAACTGGGATCTGATTTAGTATCAAATTATTTGAAAGAATATCCGCATTGACTAATGGATAATAGCATTGGATATTTGGATAAATTATATATCATTGGTAGATGTTTTTTGCAGTTTTGTTTTTGATCAGTTTTTGTAATGTTCTTTTTGGTGTTCATAATGTATCATCATGATAGGGTAGGACTAGATGCAGGTGGGTAAGAAGAATAGAATATGTGTGTGTCTTTGTGTGTGTGCATGCACTCAGGCCATATCATACCTTGTGAGCTAGAGGATGGGTTTAATGCATATACAGTGTATCCGGAAAGTATTCATATCGCTTCGCTTTTTTTTTATGTTACAGCCATATTCCAAAATTGATTCAATTATATTTGTTCCTTAAAATTATACACACAATACCCCATTTTGCAAATGTATTAAAAAATTAAAAAACAATGTACATAAATATTCACAACCTTTTCCATGACACGCAACATTTAGCTTAGGTGCCTCTTGTTTCCACTGATCGTCCTTGGGATGTTTCTACAACTGGATTGGAGTCCATTTGTGGTAAATTCAGTTGATTGGTCATGATTTGGAAAGGCAGACAGTTGTTTATATAAGGCACAAACCAAGCTATGAAATCAAAAAAATTGTCTGTAAACCCCTGAGACAGGATTGTATCAAGGCACAGATCTGGGGAAAGGTACAGAAGCTTTGAAGTACCTAATGGGCACAGTGGTCTCCATCATCTGTAAACTAAAGAAGGAACCACCAGGACTCACCCGGCCAAACTGAGCACTTGGGAGAGAAGGGCCTTAGTCAGGGAGGTGACCAAGAACCCAATGGTCACTCTGAAAGAGCTCCTGCGTTGCTCTGTGAAGAGAGGAGAACCTTCCGGAAGGACAACCATCTCTGTAGCACTCCACTCCCTGTATTGTAGAGGGGCCAGACGGGAGCCACTCCTCAGTAAAAAGCACATGACAGCCTGCCTGGAGTTTTTCAAAAGAAAACTGAAGGACTCATAACATAATTCTCTGGTCTGATGAAACAAAGATTTAAGTCTTTGGCTTGAAATCCAAGCAGCACGTCTGGAGGAAACCAGGCACTGCTCATCACCTGGCCATTACCATCCTAACAGAGAAGCATGATGGTGGCAGCATCATGCTGTAGGGATATTTTTCAGCAGGAGGGACTGAGAGACTAGTCTCTGATGGAGCCTAAGAGGTCCTGCAAAGAAGAATGGGAGAAACTGCCCAAAATAGGTGTGCCAAGCTTGTAGCATCATACTCAAAAATACTTGAATTTTAAGGAAAACATTTTATTGATTACACTTTGAAATAAGGCTTTAACATAAAATGTGTAAAAAGTGAAGCGCTGTGAATACCTTCCAGATGCACTGTATGCTCACCGCTGGATGGTAGTTTTAAAATGTGTTGATAAGTACAGATAAAGGGCAGAGTGGATCATAACTCTGTAGAAATCAGAACCATTCCACATTTTGAACACAGCCTTAAAATGACCCCATCTCAGCCCAGCCTAACTAACACTATTTGGACATGATTATAAATTATGTTAAACCTATGTTGTGTAAAAATAGCAGATCTGTCTTGACAAAAAAAAATTCTCGGTAGTAACTATTGAAATGTAACATTGGACTGTGGACCTCTGATGCCACTCTAATTTTCTTAGCTGGATTCTGATTGGTGGGCTATGTTTTCTTGACTTCTGATTGGTCAGACTGTGGACTGGTCTGACGTTCTGATTGGTGCCAATTTCCCAATTTGTTTCTACCGATCTCTTTTCCTTTCAAGCTCTTTATCTTTGTATCCCCTTCTCTCTAACTCTTACACTCCCCTTGCACTCTCAACTTCTCCCCCCTTCAGTCTCTTGTCTTCCCCTTCCCTCTACCACTGGGCAGTGTTTTGAGGTAATGGTATGTGGTTGTCATGGCGATTAGCATTGCCTCTTGCTGATTGGACAATGTGACTTCAACTATAAGAATTCTGGGTGAATTGTATCTGTTTCTGTGGTCAGGAAGTGGTTCCACAAACTCAGAAGATCAGATAACATTTTAAACACAAAATCCCGATCAGTGGAGAATGAAATAATAATAATAGTATTGTCAATGAAAAAAAGATATATTACAACACACTTAGTTACATTATTTCAATTATGAGAAGCTACATCAGTTTAGGTTACATTCTTAAAAGAGACTGTCACCCAGAATTACTATACTGCAACTGCCAGAGAGTGATGCATGTTGGGAACCTGTGTGCTTGCCGTGGTCAGAGATAGAAGAACAACATGCGTGCACAGCCGCGCACTCAGACACAGACACACATACAGAAACACAAAAGGCCTCCCAAATGACAACAATGACACTGTTGGATATTTCAGGTTTTTATGTTGCATGTCCCGGACACCTTTTTCATTTTTAACTTGAGTACTGTTACTTTATTCCTGTAGAAAAGACAGGTTCATTCTTGCAACCAACGATAAAAACAAACAGATTTTGTGCAAAATCATTCTGAACATGTATTTTTATTGCAAATAAAATACTCTCTGGTTCACGGTTATATAACTGGTGGATTGCTATTCCTATTGTCAGAGGCCACCCCCCCCGACACTAGATACTAGACAACATACATGTTGTATACATGGCCACAATCATTCAAATAAAGTGACCTAGTTTATGTTGCTACCGAACAACGCACCTTCCTACTTTAAGAAGCTATCGTGCCAAGTCATGTACTTGATCTCCACTGTAAAAAGCTGTGATACATAAAGGAGCATAAAACATCTCCAATTCTTATGGCACATCAGGGGCTGATAGGATAGAATGGGGGATAACGAGGCCACAGGGAAATAGAGGACTATAGATATGTCATAACAAGCTCTCTCCCTCTCCCCTTCTCTCATTACATTTGTCCCCCAACCCCTCTCCTCTCTCCCTAACTCCCTCACTCTTTCCTTCCTTTACTCTCGCAGGGGAAGTTTCCGGCCTCCAGACGTGGTGAAATCCCAGTGTGCATTGCGCTCTCCAACCGTCTTCTACCTTTCTTTGAGCAACGGGGAACTGCAGACACCATCAAACACACACACACACACATTGTAATCAAAAAGGACCAAGGCACAGATATAGACCAATGTACATATTATAGATCTCACATACACATACGTTTGAATACAGACATGTAAGTAATCCAACACATGAACTGAGCTCAGTTTGATGTGGTTTGTGAGGAGTTCTTCTGGTGTGTGTTGAGTAGAAGAGATCACACAGACTCAGGCACACAAAGAAGTACTTACTGGGAGCATTGATGAGATGATGAATAATGGTGATATATATCACTCTTTTGGACCATAACATGTCTATTACATGTCTAGTACATGGGTATAACACGATACAAATAGGAAGGCCTCCATTTCATAATAAAAAGAAAAAAGCAAGAAAAAAATGGAGTCAAAATGAGTAGTTTAGAGAAACTTAAGGAGAAAGATCATAAGGAGAAAGATCCTTATGTCCTGTAAATAATTTAGTTTGAAAAGAGTAACATTTAAAAAAATTACAAAAAAATTCAAAAAGAAGAAACTTTAGATCAATGGTTCTCAAACTATAGTACCCGGGGTTCCCTTTAGTGGATATATATTCAATGAAATGTTTTCTGAGGTGGTACGCGGTGTAAAAGGTTTGAGGACCACTGCTTTAGATAATTCACTGAAAAAAGACACAATACCATTATTATCATTACCATTATTATCATGATCTTCTTTAAGGGATATCCTATTTGAAATAAATAAAAGGGGAGAATCACAAACATATTTTACATTTCTACGTAGAATTTAGGAGAAATGTGAGAGGGAGGGACTGCACCTTTTCTGGGAGGTTTTAATATTTGAAGTATTTTTTATTTATTGGCTTATTTATGAATTATTTTTGTTTGTATGGAGAAATAATGAAGGGTTCAAAAGGGTTACAAGTTTCTGATTTTCGAAATCCATTCCCAGGTCTGTTTCTGTCAGACTGCAATTGAGTAATTATTATTATTACAGCAATTATATTTATTTCGTATTTATTGAGTCCTGTTTTTGATCCAATATCTTTTTAAGTTAAAATAAAAAGTATTATACATAAAATGTGCTTTTGTGATTTGTTGTGTATGCGCCAGATAAAAAGAAGTGAATGAGCGTACGAGTACTAAAGTAAAATAACAGTGGAAGAGAAACAGATTGACCAGTAGGGGGCGAGACAGTAGCAGACACCGGTGTTTTCTCTACTAGAGCTCCTGGTACAGTAAGTACACTGATGCAGCGTTAGCAATCTATCTGTATATTTATGAGTGAGAGGGTGGCTGTTTCTCAACCGTTGTTTATGAGTCCCTGAGTGTGCATGCAGTTCATGATTTGATGGGAATGCAGCTGTATGATGTTTCTTATCATTATCGTGATCAGGCTGAGGTGACCTGGCCACAATACCTAAACCTCACTATAGTTCTAGTAATATAGGGACAGGCGTGGACCTGCTAATATGGAACGTAGGAGGAAGTAATGGCCTAGTAACCCTACAGGATCTGGTCAAGTATCCCTATCGCTTCTGAGCTAATGCTCTTTACATAGGACTTGTGTACACTATCAGTTGATAAGATTAGTTAAAGGTTCACTGGGTCCCACATTTTCAAGACTGATACAACGACACGACTTGTCTCCTTCTCCCCTTCCCTTAAGGAATGAGACCGGAATAGTATTAGCTATTCCAGGGTGGTTTAGCATGTGGGAAAGTACGAATGTCTAAAGCGAGTATGAAGAGACTACATGTCTAAGCAAACCGATAGAACGACCAGCGAGAGAAAGTTGTAATATCAGACAAGCTGAACAATTTTGTTGGAAAAAAATATTTATAAATATTTACTTAAAACATTTATGGCAGATGTCTTGTGGTCATTTGTGTTTGTATTAACGCTAGTAGTACAGTACAAATCTTAACTAACACAGCACAAATTGCCACTATCCTTAATGGCCAAATTACCATGTTACTTAGCTCTGCATGACTGAACTCATCCTCCTCACAGAGAACCATGCTGACCTCGCCCTTTGAACCTTCACGTGGAAACTGCCCAATCAGCCATTTACTATCTGGGTCCATAGAAGTCAGTGCTGGCTGTTGTTTCAACAACGGTCTCTCTCAACGTTGCCCCATCAGCTATGCAATCCCAGGGTTAGCATAACGCAAATTCTGCTACTTTTGGAAGCCTACAGATTGTTTCCCTGCGCAGTTGTTACATACTAACCAATGGATGTGTGCCATGTCATCGACTGTGCCATTGACTGACAGATTGTTATAACATATTTTAGTTAGCTGATCCAGACCGTTTCAGATCTGCCTAGCTTCAGCGATGTCAGCTGGGGAACACAAACTTCCATTGCCTCAGGGCATTCATGTGACCAAAGTGTCCAGAATCCAACCCTAAACGTTTAATGTATTATTTACAAGAAAATATGGTTTGGTCTATTTGTTTCAAATTTAACTTAACTTACCTATTGATCTAATAGTTTGCAGATGTTTTTTGTTCGTTAACGGACAAATATGTGGTGATATAAACAACCCAAGTCAACATGTCAAACTAATGCCCAAAATGTTTTAAACACCGTAACCATTTCTTTTGAAAGCCGGAAACAAAATGCGGATGTATGTGTGTCAGCCAACTGTTCTCATGTGCCTGGACGTCATTTTAACCCTCCCTCTCCGTAATTCTTTACTTTACTCCACCCTCACCCTTTCGCAGTCTGTTCTCCAGATGCAGCCACCCCGGTAACCTACGATTTTCCCGGCTAACCACCGCACACCCCCCGAGGACAGAAAGAATAGGTGGGTCTCATCGAGAAAGAAGGCCTAACTTTTAGTTTAGACCTATACAGAACAATTACATCGAATATCCATCGACAAAACACAAACTTTTTTTGCCTGCCGTTTTGACACTTTTCCCCACCTATAAGGTAATATTTTTCTTTCAAGCCTTATACCGATCTCAAACTTTTGATTGGATGGAAAGATGTGGAGTCTCGGAAGCAGTCAGGCCGGACCATAAAATCAAGCACCGACATCGCCGTCATCAGCACAGCAGACCAACAAGCTATATTAAACAGTACGGGAATATAGCCTGTATAAGTTTGGACTGATTTTATTCTCATCGGGTGACAGTTCAGGAAGCTACATTTTCATCACCCAACGGTGCTGTGTGGCATACTCTGGGCGCGGTAAACGAATCATACACCGCCTGTGAAAGGGGATTTGAACTGAAGTAAGTACCGTTATGGCAGTCAAGTCATGGCGACTGTTATTGAGACAGTAACTGAATAACGGTTTTGTGTAAACAAAATCCGCTGTGTTCTTCCAGTGGTCAGCTCTCTAATTTCTATCCAGTCCAAATGTTGAAGGCTCCCTGTGTCACAGTTAAGGACTGTAACAGACATACACTAATATTCCTGTAGTATGTAGGCTGCCCACGATATTGTATCTTCACATGGACTCGCGTCATTACGCAAACCACGTACGTGTAACCAACGACGTTAATCCTTTTATAGTTATTGTATAAGTGGACGAGACATCCAAAAAACAGCCATGCAATTTCTTGACTATTATTACTATTATTGTTTGACATTTTCTGACATTGTAAAAAAAAACGAGGACTCACTCGTTTGACCACTGAAGAGTACAAACGATTGATTGCGTTTTCCTTCTGTCCTTCATCTGAGTCTGGGACCTGAGCCAGACACGTGTGTTTTTACACGATGTTTAGACATTCGGCAGCGCATCGGTTTAGGCTTTCCATGTTCTTATATATCATAAACTCACTTAAACTGCGTCTTTTACCATACACAACCTGTTTCGTGTTTATATTATACTGGTCTTCGGTTGATATTAATATATATATCAGGCCATCTGCCATGCTGGGATACACTCGTACCTTGGAGTAGACCTCGGAACAAGTTTGTTTTGCTGTTGCTGTTAGAACGTGTTAACATATCGTTATGACATAAGCCATTTGTTGCGTGTAAGCTAATCACGAATACACTACAATAAAGTAGTTAAAATATGTTACACTCTTCATTGACATTGCGATTCTACGAGGCTTTACATTTTTGTATTGACTCTCAGAAAGTCAGCCTTATTGAATAAACTGGTATACTACATCAGGTGTTCACACTGACTACATGTCATGTATTACAAACAAACGGATGAGTTTGTTGCTGATTAATCGTATTAATTAATCATTGAGTCTCATCATACATCATTCACCCAAGGGGTTACTGATTGACCAGCAGAGGTTTAATCACACCAGAAATGGATTTGAGATTAGAAAGTTAAATACGACCAAATGCCTTATCAAAGAGTGCATACATTTCTTACCTAACATCCTTTATTTTTCCTTGCTTTGCTGAGGATTCGCATGCTCTGCAGTGAACAGTTATTAGATGATAATCCAGCCTGGGGAGGCTAGTGTTCTTCTTTAGTCTTTATTATCAGATTAAAAAATGCATGGGCATGTTTTGAAATGCATCATTTCCTTGGAACTAAGATTAGACCAAAACAATTTGGCCATATCTGTAACTAGGCACAATTCATATATTTTTATCGGAGAGTGTACAGAATATTGTGGTAAGCAATGCATCAGGCATGAAGACTTCTGAGTGGCTTCCTCCTGTGCAAATATGCTGCGGCAGCTTTGGTTTAATTCTGTGTAATTCAAAATCACACTTTGTTCTCTCCCCTCTCTGTCTATACTATTCACTGTTTTTAGCTCTGGATTTAAGATGGATTTCAGCTCTCTGCTGTGCTTTGGTTGGCTCTTTGCGACAGAAGATGTATTGTAGTGTATGTTATCACTTATTTATGAATGATCAATTTCCTCAGAACGACAAGCTCTGTCTCTCTCCCTCCTTCCAACCCTCTCTATTTTCTCTCGCCCAACTCCCTCTCCTTCTTTCTCCTTCCCTCTCTCCTCTCACGAGACTCATGTTTTCCTCATAAACTCCATCTCCATGTTGGTTTTGAATGTCTCTCAGATCAACCCCCAGAGAGAGCTGCAGCCAGATGACTGTTTCATTTCATAGTATATTATTCACCAGGGCTGCAACAAGCACTCTCAGTCCACGACTTTGTACCAGGCTGTAGTGTGAAGTCTGCCAGGGTATTTCTCTCATGGAAGGCGAAATGTGAGGAGTGAATCAGTGTCAGTAAACGAACCGATGGACAGACAGGCAGGTGTCAGACCAGGGATTGAGAAACGTACAATACATTTCTGACATGTATTGTACCATTGTAATAATTTTATAATAAGTCAATTATAATTGTTTTATTAACTTGTGAAAATAAGATATTTTTAATCAGGCAACTCAACTAAAGAACATGGCTCAAGTTGATCATTCCTATGTTTTGGCCCAAAAGATATGTAGCATTTTTATTACTAGCTTCTCACTAACTAGAATGGTTAGTAGCAGAGTCATTTTACTTCAGCATCGTGCTTGAGGAGTTTCTCTGTACATGACATGCCTCCATGTCTCTGTATGTGACAGCGGAGGGCGATTTAGTCAGAACGTGACAAAGGCAAATGGCCTACAGTTATAAATGTTATAAATGAAGGCTATCGTCTGGGCAGTGATAAGGCCGGTCAATTAGCAACACAGCGACGCAACCCTCTTACAGCCAATGTAAACGGAAACATGATGTAAATTATTTCTTAGAATAAGACCCATTTTTTCTCTCTCACTATCATAGTCTAAAAGGCTCTAGTCACACTGCTCTGACCGCTAGAGAGATAGACTGAGCGAAAGAGAGAGCGCCTCCATTCTCCCACTCACCCAGAATGATCCTCCATCTGATTGGCTCAGTCGCATGGTCAGAGCCTGTCCACATGATACGATTAGCCAATAGGAACGAGAGTTGGATTTCTGTGGAGAAATGTGCTGTAACATGCTGGATACTCTGAGTAACCCTACTTTTATCTGTTGCAAGGTGTGCGCAAGCACACAAACCCATAAACTGCAGTTCACACATGAACATTCAAACGCACAAACCCCCACTAGTGATTAATAAAAACATTGTCATGTGTTGGTAATCTAAATTAAATATATGATCAAGTGACAGCTATGTGAAATTCCCAGTTTGGCCTGCCTCAAGATCACATGGGATAGCTGTGACTGGCAGTTATTCCACAACAAAATGGGTCACTGACGTATTGATTCTCTGCTGTTTGTAATGGGTTACATTTACCTCAGGAGCTGTCTGTCTTTGTGTAGAGGGGAAGATCCCGGTGTTTATGCTGCTTTGGGTAACTTTGCCCTCAAACCTCATGAATATAAGAATCAACTGCCAGTGTATGTTTTTCATGGAGGCCTATGTTTGCTCAGAAGTCTTTGTGAACAGAACTGTCCCAGAGGGCATTTGGAATTCTTCCAAGGATCTGCGTTTTCAAGTGTACAGTGTCCAACACTCTTCTTCATGTGATCCTGAGGAGTATTTTATAGAAGTTCCCTCATACATTTCTTCATTTACCACGTGCATAGGATACAAGTGACATAAAACGGTAAAGTAAAATGTTTACTTGCAAGGTTTTTTGGGAAAATTTCAGCTATTGAGGAAGCATTATTACAAGCAGAACGGTCAAAATCCTGAATCCTGAAAGCAAAGGTATATGAGACTGAATACCTGCTGTGAAATTACTTCCCTTTTCACTTTTATTGTGTTGTAACCAGTTTTAAACGCCATAAAACATCAGGGATATGTGGTATATGGCCAATAGACCACGGTTAAGTGCTTTATTATTCAGGCACTATCCAATGCATTGTGCTTAGGAACTTGAATCATACCTCCCTCTATCCTATGCTATGACTCTAATCCCTCCCTCTACCTTATCCTACTATGACTCTAAACCCTCCCTCTATCCTATCTAACTATCACTCTAAACCCTCCCTCTATCCTATCCTACTATGACTCTAACCCCCCCCTCTATCCTATCCTACTATGACTCTAAACCCTCCCTCTATCCTATCCTACTATGACTCTGAACCCTCCCTCTATCCTATCCTACTATGACTCTAATCCCTCTCTCTATCGTTACCCTACTATGATTTGAAGCTTGCTACATGATTCTCCTTTCTGGTTTGTGTGTGGTAAATTTGGAAATGATCTGGAATATGGTATATAAGTTATGTGGTATATCAGTTCTTCCAGGATGCCAGGGGTAGTGTTACGCTACACAGATGCTATGGTTTTAACTCTCTACTTCACTGGTGTTGCCTCAGTAGCAATATGCTGTGTGCAGAGCTCTGCCCAAAACCACATCCTACAGCTCACCTTAAACGTAGTTCTGACACATCCGTGTGTCTGTCTCTGCACAGACACACCAGTGTAACTCATGGGATGGAGGAGACCAAGTGGAGAAAGCATTTCTAAAGTATGGAGACACTCCCCAGACAAAGAAGAAAGGGATGATGACAAGACAATTGAGAATTGTTTTGTAACAGGAAATGTGCTTGGTTATGAGTAACCTGCTTTTATGTGGAAATAACTGCTTAGGGTTTTACAGGGAAAGTGTGGGTTGGAAAAATCATGTACGGTTGTTACATGTTTAACGGTTTACTGGATTCTTGATCCATCAACTTCATTTGGAAAGCGGGGCGGGGGGGCTGAGTGGAGAAGGTAGAGAAGATAGCAGGATAAGCAGGGGCGGTCTTAAAGGGTCAGTTGCCACAGCTCCTAACCAATGGTAAACTACTATTTCTGGGTGTATTTCCTGTAACGGTGGGTGTTTAGCCATACCTGTCTTTATTCTACAACTCCTGCTGAATCTCACTTTTTCTTGTCTCATGGGCCGCGGGCGTAGTGAGGCAGTGTGGGAGGGTGTTATCAGAGAACGCTAAGGTGCTGGTCTTTGCCAGGGGTGGGGCTTCTAAGGGTTGTAGTTGTGTAGGCGGAGTATATGTTGTGGGACTGTTCCGACGCGCCACAGATTCATGAGTCACGGCGAAACATTCCTTCCTCCAGTAACCAATGTAGTGTCCTTCCCCCACACCTCTGTGCCACTCCCTCAGTTTACCCTCTATTGGGAAATACAAAAGGTCTGCACCACTACCAACACCACTGGCGTGCGACGAGGTCAGCCATGATTCACATGCCCCCCCCCCCCCACCCAACAGACCACAGAGGGAAAGTCACTTCCCTCTTTTTGGAACCGCCAAGCGGTAGGTAGCTGTAGGTCTGACGCTAGCCGCCAAGTCCTTCTGACAATGTCCGAGAGGTGGATTCATTTGGATGAGGCTTGGTCTCTCTGTTGAGGTCTACGGGCCGGTGTCTTATGGGGAGATTAACCCAACGTCATTATGTCTAATTAGTTGGTGCCAGTCTGTGCTATTCATCTGTCTACTTCACAGATGGTATAGATTAGACTATGGATTTGACTTCTGGCGTCAGGTATGCACTTCTTGGCTGGACTGATTGGGGATGTTACTTGTTGTTTAACTTCACGTGGCAAGTGATGGATGAATGAGAGACAGTAAACAGTCATTCACATAATTGTTTAACCCTTTCTTTGAATTCCTTGGTTTCTGTCTAGGAAGAAATAGAGAAGGATGAGATATCATAGGAGAGATCAGGACGAGGGCTTTGAGGGGGCATCTAATCCTTTCATTCCCTGCCAAATAACCAGGGATTAGTAACTATGACTTAATTAACGATAACTACCCACTCTGCGTTTTAACCACCTTTAAACATTGTTTGTTTATGCTACCGTATTCTGGGTTGTAAACATAGGATTAATCTTCTTTTTTAGCATCCTTGGATCACTGCCAGTCTGTGTGATGAACAGGGACTAAGCTAAAGTGGTTTTGGTGTTAAAAGGCAGATAGTGTGGTCTAGCGGTCTATGCCGGTATACATATATCACTGCAGCATGGGCCCACTGCATTTTCAGCATGCAGTCTTTTCTGTCTTTCCCGCTGTCTCTCCTTGTGCTACAAAAATAATATAATGCCAAAGAGAAAAGGTGGATTGCGAAGGGCCCCTTTAATTTGCATGTGTCAGTACAAATCATGAATGCATTTGCTTATGTTTGGCTGGTGAAATATTAAGTGAGATTTAGTCTGATCTGACTGCGGTAGTGTGTCTGTGTATGTGTGTTCAGTGTGTGTGTGACTGCAGTAGTGTGTCTGTGTATGTGTGTTCAGTGTGTGTGTGTGACTGCGGTAGTGTGTATGTGTGTCAGTATATTAACCCTCATGCGTCTACCCGCCAGCATGGTGTCCAGTCTGAGTGCGTGGTTCTGGAATGAACGTCTGTGGTTCCCTGAGGGGCTGGGCTGGGCTGACCTGGAGGACAAAGACGGGCGGGTCTACGCCAAGGCCAGCGACCTCTGGGTGGCGCTACCCATCGCTCTCACCTTCCTTGTAATACGACAGATCTTTGAGAGGTAAGTCTTTCCATCTGCCTGTCAGTTTGTGTCCATTCCTCGGTCTTCACATCCACGCCAAATGTCCACAGCCGCTTCCTCCTCCAGGCTGCATGGGTTCTTCATGTCTCTGGGTTTTCCCTTTACACTCCTGACCCCTCCTCACTTTTCTCTCCCTCCCCCTGTGCCTCTCCCTCACCCTCTGCTCTGCCTCCCCCTTTCCCTCCGCCTCCCCCCCTCTCTCCCCCTCCACATGCTCCACCCCTTTTGTCCCCCATCACTCTGTCGATCAAGTTCTTTGCTCTGCTAGACTTCAGTTTGATTATATTACTGAACATCCACTCACTAAACTGAATCTCGGTCTGTTCTCAATGAGCCCCTTTGATCTTATCCTTGTCATCTTCTACTCTGCGTCATTTCCTTTCATAACCTCTCCTCCCCCTTCCCTCGTGGCTTGACTCCTGTTTCCTAGAACCCACCTCAGCATTTACAGTATGTTCGAGTGTTAAAATCCTCTTGAAAGTTAAAGCCTTCCCGTGTCATACGGTCACGTCGTACTTCGCATTCCACCATGTGACATGATAGGATCCAAAGCACATGCTACACCCACTGACTCGGGCCCGCCCCCTCTCTGTGTGCAGGTTTGTGGCCACCCCTCTGGCTCTCCTCATGGGGGTGAAGGAGAAGGTACGGCTTAGCGTTTCACACAACCCCTCGCTGGAGTCTTTTTACCGTAACACCACCAAGAACCCGACAAAGGTGACACAAGTAGACACACCACACACACATTGGGATGTCAACACAACACAATGGCTGTACACCACACGTCCATTTTGATGAAGGGAACTTTCTCCCCGCTTGCATCCCTCCTCCAGAGTTCCATAGAGAGTTTGTGTAAGCAGACAGGTTGTTCTGAGAGACAGGTGCAGAGATGGTTCCGGAGACGCAGGAACCAGGACCGGCCCAGTCTACTAAAGAAGTTCAGAGAGGCCAGGTAATGTTTTATCTGTTTATTGTCTGACAAAGAATACATGTGCCACAACTTTGTTGATGATGACTGTTGATAGCGATCTCAACTGCTTGCATGACAGTATCAAACTAATAATCACCCACTGGAGAACATTGGTGGATGAAAGGGAGCCTTATTAACTTTCATTTCAGCCAAACAATTGGAATTCCTAAAGATAAAAAAAATATATTTTTTACATTACCAATCAAGATACACACACACACCAAATGTCCCAAACATACACAAACACACCCAAACATAGAGTACATTCACTCTCGTCACAATGACTTTGGCCCTTGGGGAAAAAAGCACATGGGGAAAAAAACAATGAGACTATTTATATCTGGCACTAATATATTGTTTTCCAGTCCACCGGTCCATACACGTTTGTTTTTCTACCCCTGTGTGGACATAATACCTACAGTAACACTGATTCCCGTTCTTAATCATATTGTCCCTAAGCCTTAAACCTTAACCACAAACATAAACGTAAAACTACCCATACATAAATCCTAATCCATGAACCTAACCTCTATTGAAGCCGTTAACATAAACCTAACCCCTTATGAATTATTTCCCACATAAACTAACCCCTAAGCCCTAAAAATAACCTTTCTCATAATTGGGATTGATATGTCTCAGGAAGACAAAATTGTCACTCTTTTATTCTATATTATTATTATTATTGTTCATGCTTCTGTTAGTTACAGGAGATTTGTGGTGCTCATAAGCATATTAAAACTTGTAGAAACACACAACGCCAGTCCTGAGTGAACATTTGTCGCTATCAGCGGAATCTTTTGACTTGTGATTGTTAAGGAGAATACAGAGGGAATACAGGACACAGTTTAGTATCCCATAAGCTAATGTAAATGAATGCCATTGTTGGGTGTCGTTCCGTGAGCTAGTGTGGTGGATGTACCGGTGCCTGCCGTAACGTGTCGTTAAAACCTGCAGTTATGATCCCAATTACTGTCACCATCATTCATTTCTTTAGACATCCAATTCACACAGAGAGTCTCGTGACATTATGCATGTGATTTTATAGTCTCTGTGTTTACCCCAAGAGGTCAGAGTTGGTGCGCATGTGTGTGTATGCACTCATTTCCAGTATGTGTTTATGTGCTCTTTATTGTTCATGGTGGGTTTTTAACATTACAACATCCCTGTCTTGAATCAGGCTTTTGTTTCTTTTCACAACAGTCTCACTGTCTCTCTGTTTCTGTGTCTCTGTGTTTATCACTGCCTCGGTTTCTCTCTCTCTGTCTTTCTCTCTGTTTCTGTCTTTGTCTCTGTCAATCTGTCTCTCGGTTTCTCTATGTCTCTCTCTGTCTATCTTTCTCACTGTTTGTCTCCTTTTGTCTCTCTGTTTCTCTTCCTCTGTCTGTCTCTCTGTTTGTCTCTCTCTTTCTATCAGTCTCTCTGTTTTTCTCTGTCTATCTGTCTCTTGGTTTCTCTTGCAATCTCTCACACTCTTTTTTCCGTCAATTACATTACATAAAAAAGGGGTTTATTGGCAGGTCAAACATTTGTTTACATTGATAAAGCAAGTGGAAAATATTTTTATGAAGAATTACAAAACTTAAATAAACATTAGAAATATAGTAATTTTTTTATGCACATAATTTAAAAGGGATAAGGGGAGTTCCAATGTTCAATGTTGTAAAAATGTGCGAAGTAAAGGAGTGACAAGGAAAATAAATATAGAGAGAAGTATTGGTTATATTTAGTGTTGTATTAGCTGGTTGTATGTTTCTAGAATGGGATCACACCCCTTGTATTTGTTTATGTGGTATTTAGGTATTCTGCCATTGTGTACTTTGACTTTAGGGCAAGGTAATGTTCTAATTCGGTCAGTTTAGTGTTTCATTCTTATCATGAAGGCTGATCACTTTTTTGGCATGAGAAACCTTTGTTAGCATTGGAAAATAAGGAAGTTATTTAGTAATACATAATAACCTTTAAATAACATTAGGTATATTAACAATATTGTTCTCTCTGTTCTTGACTCTATTACCAGTCGGAAACCAAATGATTACCCAGTCTACATGTTGCTGGAGGTGTGGTACTTTACATACAGCAAGCAGTCATCTTACTTCAGTTCTGTTTGTCTCTCTCTCACACTCTCTCCATGTTCCTTCTACTTCTCTCTCTATCTGTTCCCTCACTTTATCTCTTCCTTCTGTCGTCTATAAGGTAGCAGATTGCTCTTTGTAATACTTAAGGTTCTATCTCTACCCGTGTGACAGGACTAATTTGGTGGCCACTGTTCCCATCATCAGTAGCCACTGTGTTAATGTGTGTTTGTGTGTGATATCCTCTGGACCACTAGGACGGTACGGTACCAGCTCATACTTCTACCTCTTTACTCTACTTAATACTAGGTGTCCATAACTGTGTGTGGATAGCAGACCTGTCAGTTCTCGTTACAGTACCTATACATATTCTTGTTCCCTGTCTATTGTGCCGGGCAGAAGTCAGGTGGTGTTCGTGTTCTGTTTCTGTGCGTGTTTGGCTATGGATGGTTCCTACAGCTTAGCAGAACTTGTGTGTTCTCTTACAGTTGGAGATTTACCTTTTACCTTTTTGCTTTCATTGCTGGCCTGGCTGCCCTCATTGACGTGAGTACCGCTGCTTCCTGTTTCAACCTTTCTCCCTGGCCAGGATGTTTAGTCATTTAGCAGACGCTCTAATCCAGAGTAACTCACAGTTCAACCATTGATGAGTAACCAAGGCCTTTTCATTGACAGAAATACACTGTAACCGGTCTTCAAAAGGCTGATAGTGACAAGAACAAATTAGTATCCGAACAACAACGCAGTTAGAGGAGTCGTTTGTTAAAATGTTTAGCTACTTGTCTCAGTGTGCCATTTCCTATATGCTTATGTTGTAACATGATATCGTCCATCAATTACGTGACGTTATAAATCAATGTATACCCAACTTTATAAATCCAGTACTTTGAACTCTCTTACAGAATTCGAGAGAGTCTGAGTGTGTGGCCAACTGAAATCAACATAGGGAAATTTACATTGTACACTATGTGATTGAAATTAGAATGGGTTGATTTGTTCCTCCTATTTCTTCTCCTCCTCCCAGAAACCCTGGCTGTATGACTTCAAGGTGATGTGGGATGGCTTCCCAGTGCTGGTAGGTACATCTGGTTATTCATCGGTGGGAAATGATACAGTGGGACGTAGCAAAGTCATTGGCATTGTTTGGTGAACATATTGTTACGTTCCCGTAAAAATACAAAAACTGTTGTCGCTCAGTAGAAAAGGGGAACTGAGGCAAGAGAGCCGCAGGGGCAAACCAAAATGAAATAGAAAGATTCTGATATGGTTTAGTGGAAGGCGGTCATGAGGGTGAGAGAGAGCCTGTTGTAGGGCTGTGGGGTCATGAGGGTGAGAGAGAGCCTGTTGTAGGGCTGTGGGGTCATGAGGGTGAGAGAGAGCCTGTTGTAGGGCTGTGGGGTCATGAGGGTGAGAGAGAGCCTGTTGTAGGGCTGTGGGGTCATGAGGGTGAGAGAGCCTGTTGTAGGGCTGTGGGGTCATGAGGGTGAGAGAGAGCCTGTTGTAGGGCTGTGGGGTCATGAGGGTGAGAGAGCCTGTTGTAGGGCTGTGGGGTTGAGGGGTTCACAATACTCACAGAGTGTGTTATTATGAAGGTGTCAATGTATGTTGTCTTTTTCCTCCTCTCTCTCTCTCTCTCTCTCTCTCTGTCCATCCATCCATCCATCCAATCAACTAAATCTCCTCCAGACTCTGCTGCCATCTCAGTATTGGTACTACATGATAGAGCTGGGTTTCTATGGATCTTTGGTCTTCAGTGTTGCATCAGACGTCAAACGAAAAGTAAGTCTGTCCCATGCCTGCTCTATAAAACACACTTTATCAAAGACAGTCTGTCCCATGCCTGCTCTATAAAACACACTTTATCAAAGACAGTCTGTCCCATGCCTGCTCTATAAAACACACTTTATCAAAGACAGTCTGTCCCATGCCTGCTCTATAAAACACACTTTATCAAAGACAGTCTGTCCCATGCCTGCTCTATAAAACACACTTTGTCAAAGAAAGTCTGTCCCATGCCTGCTCTATAAAACACACTTTGTCAAAGACAGTCTGTCCCATGCCTGCTCTATAAAACACACTGTGTTTGTAAAAATATAATTCATAGTATAGATATAGAAAGTTACTATAAACAAGCTACAGAATCAGACCTCAGAATTACACAGCGCCCACACAAATCCTCACTTTTGACAGACCCATCCTCACTTCTGACAGACCCATCCTCGGTTCTGACAGACCCATCCTCACTTCTGACAGACCCATCCTCCCTTCTGACAGACCCATCCTCACTTCTGACAGACCCATCCTC
>JACXGK010004642.1:0-36853 GCA_016801125.1 Novumbra hubbsi
AGGGACATACCGGCCTCATGATTCTGAGGGACATACCGGCCTCATGATTCTGAGGGACAGACCGGCCTCATGATTCTGAGGGACATACCGGCCTCATGATTCTGAGGGACATACCGGCCTCATGATTCTGAGGGACATACCGGCCTCATGATTCTGAGGGACATACCGGCCTCATGATTCTGAGGGACATACCGGCCTCATGATTCTCAGGGACATACCGGGCTCATGATTCTCAGGGACATACCGGGCTCATGATTCTGAGGGACATACCGGGCTCATGATTCTGAGGGACTGGGGGACATACCGGGTTCATGATTCTGAGGGACTGGGGGACATACCGGCCTCATGATTCTGAGGGACTGGGGGACATACCGGCCTCATGATTCGTGTCCCAAAGAGTGACATGCCATTCAGGACCAGCACCTCCAGGGGCGTAGTGGAACAGCCTAGCTTTTTTTTAGAAGACAGGGGTACCGTTTTGGGGTGCAGGCCCCCGAGGGCACCTGCTGCTGCCCGTCTCAAGGGTGAGGGTCAGGTTACCATCCCCACTGCCTATGTTTGGCTATACGGCCGGAGCGGGGTAAAGCACAGAGGCTATCTTTAGGAGACAGCCAGTCTGCCCCCCCCAACCACCCACCTCCAGACACTGATACACACACACTACCTCCCTTCTCTAAAAGCTTAGCGTCCAAAAAACACAACTTGTACCAAACATACACACACACACACTTGTAATTTGAATAAATTGCATTGCAAAGTAAGCCACAATGCCATTCCGTTATTTTCTTTACTGTAAACTGGCCGAATGCCCCGAGGACGTGTTATGTATCCACACACTCAGATTAGACAGTTATGGGCCCCGGATAGGCCAAGCTGTCCTTGACACCAGGCAGGACTGGCTAAATAAACCAGCCATAGATGTGTTATGGCGACCGGGCAGTGGACACTTTTACACAGGAGCCTTCCACATCTTTAGCCAAGCTAAACTGTCAGCATAAATGCATGCATTTTTTTATATATATTCCTAGGGGTTGTTCATTAGTAATGAATTGACTTTTGATTATTTTAGTTTTATTATTCAATTATCCAAATACTTTGTTGGGCATTAACTTGGTTGTAAATGAATTACAAGTAACAATTGCAATTATAGTAAAAGTCAGCATATTTCACAGTACAAAAAGATTAAGAAACAAAACATAAAAACTTGAATTTCTCCAAAACAAATTAATAAACACCTGGCACTATTTAACCAAACAATAAATAAACTGTCCGAAAGAAAGTAGTGCTTTCCCTTATGACTTCCGTGTTTACACATGCGTAGCCTTTCCCTCCAGTTCTCTTCGAAGACGCTCTCAAATCCTTCCCGTCAATCAACCACCGCACGGACGCAATTGGCTACTTCAATGCTCTAAACCTACCCATCTGGAAGCGCTCATTGGCCTGTGGGAGGATTTCGAACAGCTCACGAGCGCCGTTAGTTAAATAGACCTGTCAATCAAACTAACACCACCCTGGATGCATAACAATGCTTCCGCCATCTAAATTAGCCAAAATACCTCAACGAATATCTTACTATAAAAAAGAAAATATATAATCTCTAACAAGACTACAATTAAATAAGTGTTTGTGTCAAACTGAGCTCTGTGCGTTTGGGACTACAAGCCACAGCCAGCACACAGAGTACAATTGTAGCCAACACAGACACTTAGATCTAAATCACTGGTCTGCCATGCTAAGATAACGGGTCGAATAAAAAAAAACACGGGATGAAAATAGAAAAACTGTTACCCAATAAGTACAATACAAGCTTCAACTAGATGTTTTAAATGATCTCCGCATCATCAGTCGCAACGTTTGAACAAACAGACTATAGGTAAATGTTAACGTTATTCATGAAAAAATATTTCGATTGACATTTCGACAAAGGATAATAATGATATTACAATGAAAGAATAAACTCATGACCTTAGATATTTTCAATGAAATAGCAATATAAATATGAATAAAAATAAATCCACATGCCCTTCCGACTCAGACAGCGTGGCAAAGACGTAGGAAAGACAACATCCACAGTACAACACTTCCTGGTTTCAGCAGGGATCGCTCTGTACCAGAATAAGCAGTTAAAGACAAAAATAGAAAAACTATTTACTGATAATAATATGCAATAGATGCTTAGTGCAGTTTGCAGACTAGTCCTGCAGTGTGTACAGCCCAAAGGCATTTTTAAACATTTTAAGAGCGACAGAAGAAAAGCGGACATCGCCATGCAGGTTGCTAACCAAGGTGATCACTTCCTGCTTTGCCCTCATTTACTTCATCAAACTACGTAACAGATATCGGGGCACAGCGGTTGCCGGAAAAACACAAACGCAACGCCTCAAAGCTAAGCCACCGAGAAAACCAATAAATTAATGCATTTACGTTACCTGCTCTGATGAGCAGATCAAGTTGGTTAGCGGGCCCATCATGCAGTGAAGTCGCCATGTTCTTCCCGTGCTGCAGATTCGCATTGACTTTACACTGAAATGCACAGGCAGACAAGCGCGGATCACTCCGCCGCCACAGGAAATCTCTTCAAAATTCAAGCCAGACCGCTTCACACCCCACACACCACCGGGCATGTGTCCTTCCGCGCAAAACACAGGAAATGCTCCGCTTAATCAAGCTCTTTCTAGCGTCAATCGAACATAAACCAAAGCAGGGAAAAGGCGGATTGCTACACAATCGTCCCGTGCATTCAACATTCATTTATTTACAAAGGATACGTTTTTTTTTTTTTAAAACGATACCAGTAATGTCCTTATATTTCATAGACTACATCAATACAAACATTTTCAGAGTGTCTAGCAATGTGACATTGGCTATTTTAGGTAGAAATTATGTAAACATCTCACCAAAGAAAGTAAACATAGAACCGATTTACTTCAGAAATTAGTGCAACATAATTTAGATTATTGGGCTTAGGTACTTCGTTCCAAAAAAAGAGCAGCATATCAATTTTTTTTTTAAATAATTAGTGTGTTTCATAGGAAATTACAATCACTTTTGGACAAATACTAAGTCTGTGCCTAAGACAGCATTCACCACAAACCAAACAATAAGCAGGCCCATATGTAAGGTACCAACGAGTTGAATTAAGAGACAATGAGAATTTGTATTTTGTTGGAATTACATGGATGGAGTGTTGGATGAGAAAAGCAAGCTAAGTACTGTTAAAAACACACAGTCTGCTTGCCTACCCAACTCAACACGCAGACTAATCTGGTTTCAAAACTATTACATTAAATAAAAATAAATTTGCTTTTCATGTCGTCTAAGCCTTTGGTCTCAAGTGTGGTTTTCTATCCTAGTCCAACTATACAAACTGACTGTATTTTTGTCTGGTTACAATACAAATCACAGCCAACAACACACAGAAATAAGAATTCACATGAACTACACAATACAGCCACAAGAGGGCAATGTCTACTGGTAGACACAGGCTATTTACAAGGTAAATGGGATATCCCTGTCCATAACTTTAAAGTTGTGGTAACACATACGGTAGAATAGAAAATACATGTCTGTGACCCCTTAGTTATTTAGCTAAAACATTTATCCAGAGCGACTTACAGCAGCAAATACTATTAAGGGCCTTGCTCAAGGGCAAGACATTTGATGTTTACCTAATCAGCTGTGGGATAAGAGCCAGTATTGGTTACTGGTCCAGCACACTAGACCATGGCTCTTCTTGTAGCCAAGGCAACCGAGGTGGTTTTTAGTTCCCCTTCTAATTATTGGGAGTGTAAAGCATTGTATTTATACCTTTGGCACTACACTCTAAACATGTGAAAAGTTTGAATATGGCCAAACCCACTGGTGGGGCTCAGAAATCACAAAGCGACTTGGCACAGGAAGTCCTCTACAGTGCGTAATCAAAGTAGGCTCACAGAAAAATAAGAGACAATTAGGAAACTGTCCAGAAGATGCAAAACAGTAGTTGGCCTTAAAAACAGAGTGGCCAGGTGACCGTTCGCTAAATAGTGTCCACAGCCGGCAGAGGAGAGAGGCCAGACGAGACGGAGATGAACAGCAGAGGGACTGCAAGAGGACAGTGCCACAACCACAGACATGCTGCTATAACCACTACGTATACTGGGCCCAAAAAGTGCAACGTTCTTGACAAGTCAATCAGTCAATCCCTAGATTTAAAACCATTTGAACATGCCTTTCATGCATTTAGAGACGTAAAAAGGCAAGGCTAAAAGCCTTCAAAACAATACCCAGTGTCTGTAGGGGTCAGGGGGTCACTTGAAGGCAAAGTGTATGCTTCCAAATGCTAACCTGAATAATGAATATACTACAATCTATTAACCTGTCCCCAAACGTTTGATGGCAAGTAACGCAGGGACGACGTGCCGTGTATAAGTTGGGGAATCCATCCAATGACAGCTGAGAACCATTTGATTTCCAATCCCGACGGCTAATAGAAGAAAACAACTCTTCAATGTCCCAGCAACTAAGTAGGTCAATGTGGGCCCATTCAGATGTGCCCCTCACCTGTCTCCCCTGCGTCGGTCTCCACTTCCTGTTCGTCCCCAACGTCCTGCATCAGGTACGTCCCCTCATCATAGACATACACCTGGGTTGAGAAGCACTGCTGGAGCCTGCTCCTTGGCACCTCCTCCACTATCACCGCTGGGAACTCCTCATCGGTCTCCCCCTGGTCATCTTCCACCTCCACCTCAACCTCCACCTCCACCTCGCCATCACACTCCTCCACCTCACACTCGCCCTCCTGGAGGGAGACAGAGAAATAAAGACCAAGTAATTAATACAAATAATACTTTAACATTGTAACCCTCTATGGAAAACAAAGATTTATCACAAAACCCCTTCGCTTTCATCTGTATTTGGCTGTTTTAGTCTTAATTTACAATTGATTACATTTGTTTATTTGCCAACAATCTACAGAGCACCAGAGAAGACAAACTGATGAAAAGCCACTGCCTTCTCCCCCACCCTTCCTTATGGATGCTCTTCATCTTGGTCAGATAGGACGGGAGCCTCCAGCTGTAAACCATAATGTCCTGTATTTTAAAGGACATGAAGACAGCAAGGACGCACACGCACCTGTTGAGGATCCTCCACAGCAGTGACATACTCCACCACCCCCCCACCGCTGTCAACAAGCACCACAGAGGTCATGCCTCTGCAGGCTCCCCAAGGCCTCCGGATCCTCCCCACGCTGCCCCACACTGGTGGACTCCGGTAATGCAGCCAGCGGTCCCAACACGAGAGGCTGGAAAAACAAAGGCAGATTTAGTAAGCCATCCAAATCCACAACAGGAAGTGGATTCTGCTCCCCTGCCCTCCTGTTTAACAGCTCATCGTTGAACAGACGCCATGGCAATGGTTGGTAAGGTCCCATCACAAGTCACTCTGCTCCTCCTAGGAACAGACGCTGGGTTATCAGAAGATAGGAAGAATGGAGACACAAAAAGCAGATGATGTAAACCAAACATGACGTTTGTTACTTCTCTGTCACACACACACACACAAACAGACACACACTTCTCTTCTCCGAATCAAATGTGGATGATGTCATCCAGGGCCCCTGTGGGACAGTACAGAAACCCCTTGCATAGGGCAGACACCGAACATTGGCCTCTACTCATTTAGGACACCATGACAATTAAATCCAATTCACCAACCCATAATAATGTTCACAGACTCTCAAACTTCCAAGCCAGATGGGCTCCTATTTTGCCAGGCGCTTTGACGACACAGAACCTCTCTCCTAGACATCACAGAACCTCACTCCTAGACGTCACAGAACCTCACTCCTTGACGTCACAGTACCTCTCCTAGATGTCACAGAACCTCTTTAAGACGTCAGAGAACCTTTCTCCTAAATGTTTGGCAGCAAGTGGAGACTCAGTAGTACCAGGCTCATTTTACTGACTCTGTTACAACTCAACTGGGGATCAAAAACATGACCTGGCAGAACCTCTCAGAGACCATCCTGAGACGACCAACCGCTCAGAGACCATCCTGAGACGACCAACCGCTCAGAGACCATCCTGAGACAACCACCCTCTCCGAGACCACCCTGAGACGACCACCCTCTCCGAGACCAACATGAGACGACCACCCTCTCCGAGACCAACATGAGACGACCACCCTCTCCGAGACCAACATGAGACGACCACCCTCTCCGAGACTAACATGAGACAACCACCCTCTCCGTGACCATCCAGAGACGACCACCCTCTCCGTGACCAACATGAGACGACCACCCTCTATGAGACCATCCTGAGACGACCACTCTCTCCGAGACCATCCTGAGACGACCACCCTCTCCGAGACCACCCTGAGACGACCACCCTCTCCTTGACCAACATGAGACGACCACCCTCTCCGAGACCAACATGAGACGACCACCCTCTCCGAGACTAACATGAGACGACCACCCTCTCCGTGACCATCCAGAGACAACCACCCTCTCCGAGACCATCCTGAAATGTGGCATCGCCTTTTGCTTCGGTCGTTCATCCGTCCTGAAACTGAAGCCTGGCAGAAATCCGGCATGCAGGACAAGCTACGAAAGACCTCTACGATATGGCCAAAAGATCCCATCAGCAAATCCCAAACCAACTGTGTCTCAGTCACTTTGGTAGTGGGGAATCCAAACACACAAAGACACAGAGATGACTGCTGTCAGCTTTCATTTGACAAATAGTTTGATGGTCATCTTTACCTGTACATGTCCTTGTGAGTACAAATACAGTACAACCCAACAAATCTGTGCAAGTGGACAAGGTATAAAGGGGACACGAGCACAAGATATGATGGCCTTTCTCTCAAACACACACACACTGAGGCAGGCTGAACAAGTCTAAAACAAGACTTTCAACTTTCCACATTCAAACAGGAATTACAGGCCCGACGAGGAGAAACAGCCTTGACAGCCAAGCAGAACACAAAAGAAACACCTAAAAACCAACCAAAAAGCACCACCCCCCCAACACACACACACAAAGGTTTTAGTAGTTTGTTGGCAAAGATCGCCCGAACGGCATAGATTACAACCGTCTGCCCGTAAATACTCAACAAGTAATTAACAAGTCCTGCAACTCCAATGCATTTAAATGACACCAACGCGTAAACCCTAAACAAGCCAGAGAAATCACCCAGACACGGATACTGACCGAGGAAGACCCAGGGGGCGCGTGGCACATCCTGAACGCTAGGAAGTACCGGCGATATGGAACTTGGAAGGCCCCACACAGAGAAGCCGGAGTCAGCATCCCATGACCACATTCCCCCCGGAGTCCCACACGCTCATCCTCAAAGGGTTCCAACATTCCGAGGAACGATCCAACACTCCAGAGTTGTGGCAAATGCCCCAGCGACTGAACGGTTCAGAGCTCTGGCTGTTGTACTGAATATCAATAAAGTGCTAGTCAGAGGTAGAGAGAGAGAGAGAGATGTGGTCTTGCTACACTCCATCCCTCTCTCATTTGTCAGCTCCATGCGGCGAGTCATAGAGACACTCAGCACTTTGAGAAAGCCAGCCCTGCCCACGGTCACATGACAGGGGTGGAACACACAGACACAGCATCACATGATCCTGCAACAACAGGACTTTTTGTTTGGACAGAGACTGCTCAGTAAAGTAACACCCTGGCCTTTGGCTCTCATACACATGCACACACACACACATACGTACGTGCATGCACCCACACACACACGTGCACGCACCCACAAGCACGCACAAAATTATACTGACACAACTAGACCCCCTCACACATTAACACTCAACTTAAACCCAGCACTGTGGCCCCTTAAAAACAGAGGCCATAAACAAATGCACAAGGTCAGCAGCACTTCGTGTTCAAGGGGCAAAATGTGTGCCGGGAACACACCAGAACCACGGCATTTGCAGATCCTTAACCGTGTCAGGCCTTTCCCCTCCAACCTCTTACCAGGGTGTTTCAGCAGGTAACATTGGTTTGCGAATGTGAACCCAACACTCCAACTCTCTCTCTCTCTGAGTGTTACCAGTTATCGTTCCCCTGACATCCCCTCTCACATCACCGTAGTAACTTTGGTCCAACCTCCCATGTCCCCTTTGACCTCTCTTTCCATGTCCTATGATTTCTTAGGCAACAACTTCAATGCTACATTTAGGTAAATGCAAATGTTGGTTCAGCCTTGTCAGAGGGTTACAATCTGCACCCAGTTTAAAAAAACTGCAGTCAGTTGAATGTCAGTCCTTACTAACCCAACAGAGCCATGGCTTTTGAAACAGCCCTTATCTTATGAGATAACTTGGCCTATCCTCAACGGCCTTGGTGGATCAAAGGTATGTCTGTCTAGACCAGCAACCAAGCCATGAATAAAACTCATTCATCATCTTGTTGGTATTAGCGAGCTCGTTATTTAAATGTCTAGTGCAGACGTGTGTGGTCGAACTGGGCAGTGAGATAAATTCATCATTAATTAGTCTGTATCGTTGAAAAGTATGCGGGCACGGGTTGTCCACATAAGAACTGTCGCCTTCGCGGTTGTTACTGACGCCACTGGTCCTACTTAAAGCCTAGATAGTACTGGCGGTACAAATGTTACAATGTGCTAAGTGAGGTCTTTGGGTTAAACTGTCCGTACTTGGGTCAAGGCCAGTCTAAATGCAGTGGCAGAACAAACGGAGGGCATCGGGGTGTCCAGCAAATTACTAATTACGTTAGTAACAAGTCACTTGCTGGCCCTCATTCATTAAAACGAACATGGGTTGAAGACTTGAAGACTTTAGACAAGACCGTTGTTTGCCAGGTACTATATAATTAGCTAACTATCCATGATGAACACTTCAATCTAGTTAGCTAGTATAGCTAGCTCATCACATGCACATTTATGTTGTGGTGTAATTTACGATTATAAGATAGCTAGCCTGAAGTACCTGTCGTGTTAGTGACCTAGTTATTCCGTTAACATATCTATAGTTACTGTACGAGGATGAGAATATCCTTGTCCTTACCTTGAAATGCCTCTTCCACCCAGTCCAACTAACGGGGTTGCTGATGCAAGAACAAGTTAACAGACACACAATGGTAACGTTAGCTAGCTAGCAGACGACGCTAACTATGCACCTATTTTGCTAATGTACAGTGACACTACGCGTAACCTCTCCCGAACAGAGCTAGCCAGTTAGCTTGCTAGTTAGTTATCTGCTAACCTCAGGGCTAGCAAACTGCTTTCTTTTAGCAAAATACATCCGTGTCCTCAGTATTGTATGGCTCTTGGAAAATTATCGCGTTTTGTTTCTGAACGTTTGAAAGCACGTTGCTATGTTATTCTAAACAACAAATTACCCTTTTATCCAAGGGGGCTCGACTCGTTCGTTTAGCTGGGAAGATTCGACTCAAAACCTCACACACAAGCCTGTCAGCGAATGACACACAAACGGTGACGTCACGCAGAACAACAGACCCCCTAACAAATATGTAAATATTCCCCAAATAATAAACCTATTTCAGTCGACTAAAATAATGATTTCTTAAGTAATGTTAAATATAAGATGTATTTTTCCTAAATTATTCCATACCCGGCCTGGCTTTCTTTGTATGATTTGCATTACGCAACTCATATTTTATCCAACGCATAGCACACAAAAAGTAGCTATTTCGTTTTCGTGGTGTATGCATTCAATAAACATGCGCACCTTTTGGTACAGTCACCCATTCAAACTAACTGAAGGTGATTATGAAATGGGTGCATTGCGCCATCTAGTGTGAATATTTACGGGAGGGGTTAAATCCTGGTGGCCTACTCGAATTCGCTTGACATTGATCACTGGTTCAGTAATAACAATCAGTAAAACCTTAAAATCATCTTTATTTATTTACAATACAGTCCACACAATACAATTAGTCTGATATTTATATTGAAATTTGATAATTAAATCCATTAAATACGCTACTCAAACTGAAGAAACCTTTCATTGTGATCGTTTCAACAAACGTCTATGTCAAACATACACTTCAATTCTAAATATATTTACAACACTTCAATTCAAAATATATTTACAACTACAGTTATTAAATAAACACGTTTCGGAGTATAGCATAATTGCACATAGACTTTTTATAATGTATTAACAACATGAAGACACAGAGCAGCTTCCCGTGCATACTACAAATGTATCAACAAAGGAAATACATTTCTACATACAAAACATACATAAACAACGTGACCATATGACGTCAAAACAGCATAAACAACTAGTTTTGAATATTGTGTGTTATGTATAGTAGAACAAGATTATAACACAGGCAGAAATATAACAAATATAACCTTATTTGTTTTGGATTTAAAAATGACTTTCTGACATTGTTTTTCATCAAATGAGCATAATCATCTAGCAACCAACAATCTACTGTCTTGTGCACAAATTCTAATTCAGACATACTCTCATTAAATAAAAAAATCCCATTCGGTTAGTAAAGCTTGGTGCTTAACATGTCAGTGGATAACATTTCCACAGGGGTAGGAACCAAGAATGTATGCTATGTAAATAACTTAAATGGGCAATATGTACTGTACTACTATCTTACATTAAAGCAAAAAGAACCAGTAGACTTGTGCAGTTAATGTTTCAAATGAAAATGTTCTACTAAATTAGAAATTGTGTTTAATGTTTAGTGTTAAATGAAATCAAATTATTTTGGAATTAAATAATCGATACCATATTAATCTACTGGTTTATACACCAATTCCATTTTTAATCAAATTCTCTGAGGGAAGGAGGCAATCAAATTACTATGCATCCTCATTTCATTGACAAAACGTAGGTGGTGTTGTACAGCTTTTTAACGGTCTTCCATTTGGGTAAACTAAAGAAGTGGGTGAAAGTGAATTGGGGTGGTCAACATGGTGCACTTAATCCAGGATAGGGCGCCTTTCGGGAAGTACTTTGGGAATCTATTCAGACTCCCTTTAGTTAGAAAGTAGTTAACAGTCAAGCCTCAAACCTTCCAGACGTGCAGAAAACACAAACTGAGAACTCTTAACGGGTTGATGACTTCCTGTTGTTATAGTTTAAAATAAGCAGGACCCAATGAAAACATTCTTTAATTTTGTGAGTGTGTGTTCTATGTTGATCCTCCTGCAGGACTGAGCAGTGGGTGCTGACTGTTTCCGGAAGGCACGTCTCTATATTCCCCTCATAACTGGGTTGTCACCAGTGTCAGGCTCACGCTCTGTGCACCTAAAAAAAGGAAAACAAAAGGAACCGTTTGAGTGAAATCAGATTAGTCTTATTTGTATAGACTACTGCTGATACTCATCTAGTACTGGACCAAGCTCCTGTACTTCCATAGAATTAGAATGAATAGAAGGGATCTGTCACTTTTCACTCGCTGTTGCAGTCAAATGCCCTTTTGTCGAAAGTAGATTTAAAAAAAAAAAAAAATACACAGAACACTGAGCGATGTTCAAAATCCCACGCGGTCCCACCTGAGCCTACCATGAAAATGATGTAAAACAGGAATGTCCATTCTAGTAGTTCTAGTTCTATGGGTATATCTTTATATCCATTTACCTTGTGTACTGTACTATTACATCACTGAGCAGGACCTTTTTACTGTCCTGGTAGACTACCCTGCATAGTAAAATAGGGGCAGAGAAACGGCACAGAGTTTAAGGACCATCTATACGACAACTCGTATTATAGCATGCAGCTATTGACTTAAGTGGTATTGTGCCGGGGCTTACATTTTAAATTATAAACTTTTAGTTTTTTTAACACGACACTGTGGGGCTAAATGTGAGACCACCGAACAGGGAAGATAAAGGCCAATGGGAAATGGGGGGGAGACTATCAAACTGACTCTTTGTAAATATAAAGAGGCACAAGTGAGCATTTTGTGGTCCTTAACTCTGAAAGAAAAAAAAGAAAATAAATATTTGACTGAAATAGTTGTCTATTCCCAACTCAAAACATACTGTTAGAAGCCAACTGTAGCAGAAATTATTACAAAAAAAAGAAATTGTCATAATAATGAATAGAAAATAAGAAAAGAGAAGACATTTGCACCATTTACCTTCCACTCCAACCTTGACATCCTTCACTGACTCTGCAACCAACTCTGTTTTGACTTCATCCATGACCACCTCAGACTCAGCCACTGCCTCCTGCAATACTTCCACAACAGCACGATGAGCCTCAACTTCATCCACAGATGCAAGTGCTGCTTCCTCAAATGGGCTAAATTGTATAACTTCCATGGGAGCTGCTACTGCCTCTGAAACTTCCACAGGGGCCGCTACTGCCTCTGAAACCTCCACAGGGGCTGCTACTGCCTCTGAAACCTCCACGGGGGCTGCAACTGCCTCTGAAAACTCCACGGGGTCTGCTACTGCCTCTGAAACCTCCACGGGGGCTGCTACTGCCTCTGAAACCTCCACGGGGGCTGCTACTGAAGCTTCTATGAGGGCAGCACACGACTCTGCTTCCACCTCCCTAGAGGCTGGGGCTTTGCAATGGCATTCGTGACCGAGATCTGCCTTCTTGACTTCCACTGAAGCTGCCTCCGTCTCTACAGCTACAGCATCCGAGACAGAGGCTGCTGCCAGCACAGCTGCCTGTATGACAAGTCCTTCGTCCTCAGACAATGGGTACGCCTCCATTGCTGCCAGGGCCTCTGCCTCAGCAGCCTCCACTGAGGTAGTGTCCAGTGTAACGGGGGTCTCAGCGGCTACTGCTCGCACCTCCTCCTCCGGGGCAGCCTCTTGTGGAACTGGTGTCCCTTCTGCTGCCTCTTCCACAGAGGCGGTCTCCTCGGCCAGGGAAGCCAGCCCTACAACCGGTGCCACATCCCCCTCCACAGCGACAACGCGTTCCAGGTCCTCGTTTAGCGGAGTTGCAGCCATCTTCTCCTCCTCCACTGCAACTTCCTCAACAACAAGCAGAATTTCCTCCTGCTCAGGGGTCGCCGCCTCCTTTTCAGGTTTGGGCTGTTCGGTTTCCATGATAACCGCCTCGCCTTCTTCGGCTGGGGCCTCAGCTAAACCCTCCGCATCCACAGCTGCATCCTCCTCTTTTGGAGCCTCCAACATGTCGGTGACGTGGTCGGTGGAGGGCAATGCTTCTGCAGCCTTGTCCCCCGGGCGTTGGACGGCGGAGACGAGACGCCTCTCGGCCACGGAGGCGGCAGCGATCTCAGTCCCCACCAGGAGCTTCATGGAAGCAGACAGGATGTCCGCCACGGACCCTGGAAGAGGACCAACCCCCACGGCGTTACTCACGGCTGTGGCCAACTAACATGTGAATCAATCATCCATGGAGAAGTGTAGCAATTACAATTGTATGGAAATGTAATGCGAAGCCATTGCTAGTTATTGTCATAACTTAAGTCTTAACGTCGAGCCTAAAAGCGGCGCTACTGATGTTTACAGTGTAATCTTACGTTCCGTAACGTTCTGCACTGGGATTTTTGCAACCGTGATACAGTGTGTGCTCGCGGCGGAGTGAATATTGGTTCTGGGAAGACGCCGAGGCATGGGACTTACCCGTTGTTCTCGATCTCAAGGTCACTCACCTTGACACGGTTTCCACCACCGACCCATTTTGGGGTAGCCTATCACAGGGGAGTCCAGCAGCTATTTCATGCTCCTTATCGGTGAGGATTAGTGTCAGATATTGTCCCGGTAAGTCTGCCCACACACTTGTTAGTTTTGCCTGAGATTATTCCAATTCCAATAATACTTCATTTAATTGACAATCAACATTAATTGATCCCATCATTACATAAAAAACACAATTAAACATACATAAAAGGTAACAGTAACTGCATATTTGTTTTGTACCTTGGAATACATTTTTGTCTTAAAAACCCCACGGGACCGGTCAGCTACACGTGATAGTGGCTCCATTAGACTAATTTGTGCCAGTCCTATTATGCCTGACAACAGATGAATTGGTGCACAACAGTTCTCTTGGAACCGGGTTCTCACAGTGGCTAGAACCCATAACACTTTGAAGGAGCATGAATACTGCATGGTGACCTAGCCTACAACATGAGGAACATAATCAAGGAGCTGGATACATGGACCGCTGCCAAAATACGCACTAAAACCAATGCGCACACTCAAACACTAAAAGCAGCGTACCAATAGGCATGCCGGCATGGGCGTGTTCACACTGGCAGAGCCAATTATAGTGTCAGGAAGTGGCATTTTGACCATTGAGATTAGCTCTTATTGGGCAGCCAATGTAAAGGTGGCCTGGAGAGGACCACACATTCTAGCGTAATTGAGACAATAAGCATGGCTTCAGACAGCGTGTAGGTCTGGATGTTGGTAATGATGACATATTGACTACACATTCTCATATCTTGTAGGACACAAACAGCAGCAGCAAGTTTAAAAAGGCAATGGAAGTCCAAAAAGCAGGCAACATCTTTATTGATTGAGTTTCCTTACTTTATCACTGACACTTACCCCTCAAAACATTACTTAAAACACCAGCACATAAGTAGTTGGTCATGACATCCATCTTGACTACCAAAAACGGAAATTGTGGTTATTTAGTTTAAACGGTTGGGATATTATAAATGTTCCCTTAACTTTCACAGTTTATTAAAAAAAAATACATAATATAACAATATCAGAGAAGTCTCAAGAAGTGGTGCATTATATAGGGAAAGGGTGTGTGTGTGTGTGTTCTTTCAGGGCTTCCATACAACACGTAAGACCAGGCTGCTGTGTGTTAGCGGCGTGCCCTGTTTAAGGGGTAGGCTGGTGATAAGGTGGTTTGGTGAAACTGGCAGTTGACACCAATCAACAGGAAATTAAATAAAGGCTCTGCTCTAAAGAGTGCCCCACTTTTAAACACGACAGATTCGGGATTCAGGTTCATTAATTGAAGGTAAGGCAGGTTAAAATAAGGCGGGTTAATGAATTTAGGTTACTAGTCTGGACTGCCTCAGGTTCTGTAAACATATAAAAAAAAAAAAAAAGGCTTGTTGGTTTCAAGTCACCCCCGAGTCAAACACTGATTCAAGAGTGAGATTGGCATTTAGTGTGACAATTTGCCCTAAGCACTAAGGGCAAGGGTGTAATTGAGCCTATTCAGCATTTGGTGTGGATGACTACTCCTTGGTACAGATTCTATGACTATTGGATCTCAGAGTAAGAGATCAGTAGGGACGCAGACAGATCCCTGAAGTTCCAATTACGAAGTGGTCCAATGGGGCTCTAGAACACTGAGCTGTATGACTTCACTGCCTGGCTAATCCTACTAGAACCATTCCCAGGTTCAAAGACAATAGCAGCTTGTAGCTTTAAACTATGCAAGAGGTTGTAGAGCAGCACAGAGGGAAAAATGTAGGTGGAGCTACCAGGTTTTTGGTCACATCTCAAAATAAGATGCAGCTAAAACAGCAATTCAAACACCACCCACACATTGACTAACTTGCAGAAGTTACACCCTATTCCCCAATAAGTGCACCACTTTTGACCAAAAGCCTAGCATACACTGTACCATTTAAAAAAAAACTAGAATCTGGTCCCAAGAAACCCCTTTCACAATAAAAAAAAAAAAGACCAAACGTGACAATTAGAATTGCTTCACCCAACTGATTTACAAACGTATTGCATGACAGAGATAAGGGTCAAACTTTAGCCAGAAGAGACAGTGACCCCATAACCTGACAGGTGTCCTCAGACAGACCTGTCTAAGGAGGAGGACGTGGCTGCAGTTTAAACCAGGGCATCTCTCTGTAACAGTGGGTAGGAGATTGCGATGTATCCATAACAGAAGCACATTCCTTACGTAGTGCACCATCTTATCCAACTTTGGGACGCCCCCAGTAGAGAGAGGCTGGTTGGGGGGATACAATACACAACGTAGGGAATAGGATGCAGAATGGGCCTTTGTTGGGTTGGAGGATTGCAGGGGTCAGGTTTAGGTCGGTAGGGGGAGAGAAGAAAGCACACACGCCAAAGCTAAGCCCATCGCGCCCCTCTAACATAACCTTTCACCTCTGACCCATCACGCTGCCACCTCTGGAACAGGGTTTGCCTCTGCCTCAGGAGCGGCGATCGCCATCTCCACCTCTACTTCCTCACCGTGGGCCTCTACCGCAGGCGCCTCTGCGATGGCGACCTCTTCCAAGAATCTAGGAGCCGCCGTGGAGACAACCTCTGGATCAGCATCGGGCGTGACCTCGGCAACGGACCCGGGGGAGGATTCTGTCATTACTGCAACTAAGTCGACCGCAGGGGCCTCAACCTCCGGTTCCGCGGCGATCTCTGCAACATGTTCGTCTGCAACCGTCGCCACGACTTCCACTTCTACTGGCGCCGTTTCTGCCGGGGCCTCCACAGCCTCGGCTGACGGCTCGGCTTCCTCTACCGAAATAGCGGGTGCTTCTGAAGAAGAGCGATCAGGAATCAGGGGAGGGATGCAGGTTTGTTTCATTCCAAACCCTTAAGAAACAGTGCTGCGTTGTTCTGGATTCACAAAGTCCTCCCCATCAGGCCTCATGAAAAAACCCTCAGAAAGATCACAATGCCAATCAGCAGTCTAGACACCGAGCTGGCCAATCAGGAGTCTTGATACAGAGCTGGCCAATCAGCAGTCTAGACACCGAGCTGGCCAATCAGGAGTCTAGACAAGGATAACCTCTTATTTATTTCTTTTATGACAGGTATATCCAGTTAGAAATGTTTTTTTGTTTTATTTTTACTGTAGACTTACTGTAGTAACGTTTACATGCAAATTATTATCAATACTTTATAGAAATCTAAACAAAAAATAATTTACATTATTAAAGCCAGGGCAGTCCAACATTTAGTTGGGGTTGTATATTTGGCCGATTGCAAAGTCTGTCAAGGCTGTCTTCATCACAGTTACTGTTCAACACACACACACACACACACACACATTCTACAGGATGAGCCCGACATACTCAACCTCACCTGTAAATAGAAAAAGAGGGCATTAGAATGACGTCTGTTGTCTAAATGTAAGCATTACTGTCCCCAAGTCATTTGTGACTGAAGGCACCAACAAACCCTAGTGCAGTCCCTCAATGAGCCCACGCCCACCCCAGGCAAACTAATGCCCAACAAGCCAATGAGAAAGAACATAGTACCACAACAGACCAATCTGGGCAACGGGCCCAGGAACCCTGGCAGCTGAAATGATCGCTGACAGAAATCAGACCTGACGAGCAGACTAATCGCATTCAGAGTGATCATTCCAGCATGTGGCATTCAGAGAGAGCATTCCAGCATTCGGCATTCTATGTGGCAGCACCGAAAACAGGGTCCCCAGCAAATGAAAACCTTTGGCCCGGCTGCTCGAGGCACACCCACTGTAGTTTCAACGCTCACAATTCTTGTTATCCGACAAATTCTAGAATGTCGAACCTGCAAGTCTGAGTTCTCCGCTCTCCTTCAGTGTTAATTTCATTTGCTTGAATATCACGTGTTGGACAGAGAAAGTGTGACATTGCAGACAGTAAGCTACTCACCTTTCTGCCTGGAACTGATCTCGATGAGCCGGTCATTGTACCGTTCGCTGTCGCCATTCACCGTCTTGTAAGCCTACGTGGAAGAGACCATAGTGGAAGAGACCATAGTGGAAGAGACCATAGTGGAAGAGACCATAGTGGAAGAGACAACATATAGGGAACACAAAAGGAAATATATGATTTTCCCACCCCACCTTCAAACAAATCACACTTACAGGTAGATGCACAAAACTGATCTCGGACCAGTACTTACATATACCACAGCGGCCGTGAGGCCCCCCCCACACAGGACAACGTAGGCCATGTTTGTGGTAGAACCTCCAGGGATCCCGAAGGACATCTGCCGTTTTGGACCAGCTGTAAGGGGGGGCGGAGATTAAGGCAATGGACCAACCAGGTAAACAGGAAGCTACATACAAAGTCGCCCAAATTCCTTAACGCCATCGGTGCGGCCACACAATAGACTGGACATGCGCTCGGAATGGTTAGCAAGCACAGGCCTTGGAATGCAGCCCCAACAAAAGGTAGTGTTGTATATACACAATGTGTCATAGGAGTCGTGGCAACGTGATTCTTGTGCAGCTTGATAAAGATTTCTTTTAAACAGTGGCCGTGACAACCTGGTTTCTATACGTCGGGCTTCCCACCCCATCCTGACAGACATCTTTTCCATGACAACAAGCTCTGATCCCTGCTAATCCCATTACACAATAGAGATACAGCGGGCCTGTCACAGTCAGCACAGCCGAGCCAGAGCGCAGGAGGCTGCAAAAAGGGTTGGCCTGGCCCAAACAACCCCCTGGTCCAGACCCGGGTTGAAGTATAACCCGTAATCCTGTCAGGTACTTCACAGATGATACATTCATTTTGCCTGGTTTGTTGACCAATAGACAGACCGGCAAAAGACTGAACCCAGCTGCTCTGGAATTGCAGACTGGCTGAAGCCAACGCTCAAATGATTCTAGAATTCTGAACCCAGTTCAATGCAGAGTTGGCTTGAACTCTGACTCTAGACAACAGGATAGGAGCGGTTCATTGAAAACATTTCATCCTCATGCTCTAGAATAAATGGGAACCTAAAGCAAAGACATTTGAGGCCATAAACAATTGTTATTGTTTGTTGCAATTCTCTGTTGTTGTCGTTCACCCTCTGCGAGGCCACAAGGGCAGGCCAGATTGCATCGGGCGTGTCTTTGTGTAAATAGGATTGACTCTTCAGGCTGAGGAGCAATTAAACCGCATCCAGAAATAAAACCACCAACTTCCTGGCGTCCAAAGCCGCACCACAACATCCCCCTGATCAGTTCTCCAGCGGAACGTCACAGAACCCGCAACATGACCAGACACACGCTCCTAGTCGAATACTTGCAGAAGAACAACTCAGTCTGACAACGGTACACAAACCATAGAACCCGGTTAGTTACCTGCTGGAAGTAAACAAAGTGGGGGAGGCAGGAAGGAACCCTGACAGACGCTAGGCAGGAAGGAACCCTGACAGACGCTAGGCAGGAAGGAACCCTGACAGACGCTAGGCAGGAAGGAACCCTGACAGACGTGGTCTTGCAGCGGGGCCCCTGAAGAGAGAGTGCGTTTGCGTGTCGCTAATTTTCTAATGTGGACCGCCCACGTGGAGAGGGCTTTCGCTGACAACTGCTCAAATAAGCACCTCCATCATCGCCAGCTTTGGACCACGATCGGTGGGAGGCTCGGCCACTCTCACTGGCTGGAGGGAGATGGCTTCAGCAGTCCTGTACAAGGGACATGCAGCTACCAGTGTGGATCCCTGTCGGGCCTCATGGCGTTCCCCCCTCCTACAGCTCAAGAAATGCATCCTTATAAATTCTAACCCTCATGAATATTAATTTGAGCAATTAAAGACAATGAGAGCCTGTGTGTGTTTGTCGAAACGTTCTAAAAGAGGTTTGCCTGTGTGTGTACACAAGTCGATCTGAAGGTGTTATGTGCGGGGCTTATGTGCTGGCGTCACTCGTGGTAAGCGGTGTGCTGTCACGATCGTCTTCCACACGCACGCCATCAGCCGGTAATGTGCGCCAAAGGAACAAGATGTACAGCCGAGCAACCTTGCCTACCAGCTTCCTTGAGCCCCGCCCCCTCCCTTAACTCCTCCCCACCTCGTCTCCTCCAGCTGAGATCACGAAACATTATCCTGCTGCTCTATGAAAAACACACGTAGCCAGTTCCACTTAGATGCAACACACAGCTAGCATACTAGCCCAGACAACTGCCCTCTGAAACACAAACAGGACACTTCGCTGCGAGAAGCCAAACAATGTAATCCAAACTTAGACAATAACAGTCCGGTTCAGAGGCCACGTCCGTTTAGGCTGGTTGAGCCCACACTGCCCTGCCACTCTCTGCGGTGTCATGCCCACTCTCTGCGGTGTCATGCCCACTCTCTGCGGTGTCATGCCCACTCTCTGCGGTGTCATGCCCACTCTCCACTCTCATGCCCATGACACAGCTTGTGGCCTCCTGAGAATCCCTGGCCCTGCCTAGGCCAAGTCCAGTTGGTTATACGGAGCAAGGCCCAAATCAGTTAAGCTGATCTAGAGGTCATGCCCATCACAATGCCACACACATGCAACCCCAGTTAAGTCCCTGAAAGCAACAATGCATACAAACACAAACCTGTTCCTTTCAACCGAATAGAAGTAAAGTTTAGTCGACAGACACCCAAGCCTTTGAGCCCCATCTTCCCAAAGCCTAAATACTGGCTATATTCCTTTGTGTGGGTGTGTGTGTGTGTGTGTGTGTGTGGTGTAAAAACAGACAGGACACGTCCCTTGCTGCCTTCGAAGTTCACGACTCACCACTCAGAAACCGGAAATTAAACCAACACTGCTATCCCTCAGGGGGAATGTCTTACGTAACAACGCAAATTTGGATTCTAGAACGGCCACCGCACACAAAGAGCGGTTTGTGAATTTGTCGCACATTGTCGTTGTGGAGAATGATAACTGTATCAAGACAAACTGGCCTTCGACAGTGTGATGCCTCGTGCTTTAACCAATGTGAAGTTTGAGTAGAAAGTGCATCTTCTGGGCCACTATGCAATTATCCTCATGTTATCACAAGACCTAAATAGAAGATAAGATTTTGTACATGATGTCCTAATTTTGCTTTATACAAAACAACTCGATACCACTCGGATTAAATGCATGTAGATGTTACATAAACCCATTACGTCCGTTTTCTGAAGGGGATGCGGGTTTGTAATTAAAAGGGCAGAACAAAGTTTTACTGACACACCTCACTTTTCGGATTAGAAAATGTGTATTGCATCCACTAGTTTTCAACGATCATGTAACGTTTGCATTATTAAATGTTACTTCTATCAACGTTTTCAGTGAGTTTTTATACGAAGTGTAACTGGGTCGCGAATGTGTCTAAATAAACTAAATATGCAGAAAGAGGAAGAAAATAACGTAACAAATAAAAACGAATGAATCAAATGAAACAACTTCCACTCAAAATGTAACACAAAACCTCATGACCTTTCACGAAAAAGGACACTGAAAATAACCAACTTACCATTTTTGAATAAAGGGAGGAACACTGTCTTTCGTGCCAGAGGCCCAAGTCTCTGCCAAACAGCTCTGCAGAACAACATTTCTGCTCAAATCCAGCAGCTAGAGTTTGCAGCAAGTGTGGGAATAAAGAAGGATCGCGTGAAGAGTGAGAAGCTGCAATCTGGGCGCAACTGCCGTCTGCAGCTTGTTGGGGCAGAGGCAGATAAAATGTACTGAAGCGAGAGGGTAAACCCTCTTTAAAACGTCATCAAAGCCAGGTCAAAGGTCTAATAGATACCGAACGCTTGGTTTAACGTAACATGATGGGCTTCACGTTCTTATATACCAGGGTCCGCAGGTGTAATATTTAAATGTAAATGATATAAGATTGACATTGTTCTGATTATGTGATGTGTAACGGCAGACCAGACAGAAATCATAATGGATATTTTCATCGGTGGTAAGAATTCGTTCCTTACTGTCAACAAAGTTTTGTTTGTAGCGTTTGTTTGTAAAAAGTTTAGTTTTTTCCGGGGTAGGGCAAAGAAGAAAAATGTGTTCATAGTTTTTCATTACTTTATCTGCACTCTCTAAAAGGTAGGCGATGCAACTCCTTTAGTTGCGGACGAAGCTAAAACAAGTTTCCACCAATACAAAGTACCTTATTAACCTATGTCCAGACAGATAAGACAAATGGTAACTGTCACCTGTCAAAGCGTTTGTCTGCCCTGATTCCCAGAAACCCTACTGCGTATAAAGTGGATTAGGTCTCCTGCGGGTGATTGGAAGGCCTTGTACTGCGGAAAATAACAAGACATTAATTACACGGGATTGTGGGAAAATATATCACATCCATATATTACACCGCTGAGGGAACCCTATATGGGCAAATCAGTTTTTAATGCTTATAACTGAAAAGGAATAGTTTTATTTTTTTCATAGCAAAAAACAAAATTCCCATGGACTAAATGACATGTCATTCAACACAATCCTGCACACCTCCTTCAGTTGGGTCTAAGGCTGGTTCAGGGGGAGGGGCTTACAGGGAGTAGGGCAGGTTCAGAGGGAGGGGCTTACAGGGAGTAGGGCTGGTTCAGGGGGAGGGGCTTACAGGGAGTAGGGCAGGTTCAGAGGGAGGGGCTTACAGGGAGTAGGGCTGGTTCAGGGGGAGGGGCTGTTTGAGGGGGAGGGGCTTACAGGGAGTAGGGCTGGTTCAGAGGGAGGGGCAGGCAGAGCACAATACAAAACACACAGCACAAGCGTGAATGTTGTATAATGTGACGTAACACAACCATCTAAGACAGCTCATGAAGATTCAGGCTGTTAAATACAACTGTAACATGTAATCAATGGGTAATATCAGAGATAGAAGAAGCAAGACATCTTCTTTCACTATCTCCATTTGAATGGAAGCCAGTGAATTAAGCAAACCAGACTGCCCTCCCTGCACTAGTCTCGGGGGGAGACTTCTGTATTGCTTTTCCACTGGTATAGACTGAAGTGAACCCTCTTTATTCCTCCCCCATCGTAGGGCAGCAGAAAGCTTTGTGGCATGACTGGGACATCAAGGGGAAAAGTCTTGTAGTTCTGTCAGTCAGCAAGGACAGTTAACCCTCTTTTTCCCATCAGGTGCTATGGACCAGATTGTAACCCAACTGACCCAGGACCAGCACTTAAAGGCTCCTATAAAAACAACTGCACCGTGAGGAGAAAAGTGTCATATTTTACCGAAGTTAAATGAGAAACCCTCAGCTAGCTAGCCGATGATGTTGCACCATCTTACAAACACCCACACAAAGCTGGCGTGCCATGTTTGTTGTCTGGTGCCAGCAACAGGAGAGAAGGGTCAGGTGACACACTTAGTCAGCAGTTCAGACATTTAACACTCAAAAGCAGCAAAAATGCAGAGAATTTCTTTGTCTTTCATGGAGTGAATCATTTTTTAGTAAAAGGCCCTTATTTTACTCTGTCTATATCGTGGAAATTTAAAATGACCACTACAAAAAAGTAAACAACCTACCAAAATCTGAAAAAGACATCACATAAACAAGACAATTGATCAATAAGCGGGCAGTACAACTGATCAGAACTTAGCAGAGAACATGGATTGCTTTATTGACATTTATACAAGTTAAAATCAAGAATATAGATTTCCATCTTACATTCGGTCATGACATCATTCCTGTGTCTGTTCATGCCCAACTTCACAGGTGTCATTAAGTTTAATTATAAACCGTTTGGTTCAAATCCTTGAATCCTTGGCTCAAAGGCCTGGTATGAGATAGCATGCCACAGAAAATGCTTTTTACTGCTCTTATTGCATCGTTTGCCATACATGGTAGCAATAAGGTCTCTGGGGGTATGTGGCCAATAAATCACAACTAAGGGGTGAATAACAGAACTCTGCAACAGGTTGTATTTAAAAACAAAAAAGGCCTCAGCAAGTATACACTGGACACGTGGCTTTGTCCCTTTGTGCCCGAACACCATTCTCCCATGAACGAGAACGTAAGTGCCCCCACATGACCAAAACCAGAATTTCACTGCACTAGCGTGACCCAAACAGACCTCCAGGTATATATAGTGATTATAGAGGTCCTTCCGCCACTCATGTCCCACCTCTCACGTGCCAGGGCCCTCCCCCCTTCATAGTACGGTCAACTGGTCAGTTCTTTAGGGGATGATCCTGAGAAGTTCCCACCATCCTCACCCTATACCGTCCTCTCAGCAATTGCAGGTCCAGAAACCCTTCTCGGGGTACTTCTTTGCTGGCAGTCTGAAGGAAGCCGTCCCTGTGTACGACCCACCGTAGGAGCTGGACACCCCAGTGTTATTAAAGGCCAGGGAAGGAGGTCCCGCCTGCCTCTTCAGCCGGGACGCCAGGGCCATGAACATTGCCTCCACGCTGTCCTGTTTGACCCCTCCCGACGCTCCTCCTGCGCCTCCCTCGGCAGGACTTTTGGCAGACGTCTCGAACAGAGTCATCCGGTGGGCTGCGGCAAACTCCTGGGCCTGCTCTCTGGAGACCAGGCCCTCGTTTCTGGGGGCGCGCAGATCACGCCTGCGGAGGTCGCGGAGGTCGCTCTTGTTCCCCACGAGGAACCTGCAGACAGACATTTCAGGCAGAGGTTTGGCAGCGGCAGATTAGAACCAAAGGGACATTGAGCGGGTGAGGGGGGAAGGCATGACTCCCCCCTGGACCTCGAGGGAGCGCCTACTGGCGAAGCCTAACAAAGACCTGGGTATCTCTAGGCCCACGGAGTTCTGACGGCACTCTTCAACCCAAGCCGGGAGCCCTGTGAAGGTGGCCGGCCTGGTGACATCATACACCAACAGAACCGCGTGGACGTTCCGATAGTACTGCTGGACCATGGACTTCCGGAACCGTTCCTGACCGGCCGTGTCCCACAGCTGGAGCTAGAGGGAGATCGTGTCAGAAAGAATTTACATTCTCCATTATTGGGTCAAAGCCCCATTGTGCAAGTACAATAGGAAACTTGGCAATCAGGTAAAATAAATAAACAAATTAAACATAAGTGCTTTAAAAACACTTCCAGAACAATCTACAGAGACATATTTACATGCAACAAGTACAATGCTGCTAGTTAAAATGACTTCCCATAAAAGCCTTGACTCGCAGATCAAATGATTGTTTTAGCAACACAAAAGCTGACAGATCGATATACAACAATGCTCTGGTAATAACCACTTATAACCAAGACATTCTGACAAAAAAAAGACAAGCAACGCCTTTATCTTAAGTAGGCAAAGAATAACAGTTCAATAGCGGCAACAATTTAGAGCTCCAAACATTTCAGCCCAAATACATTATGGCAAATATAGGTCACTACATATGGTTGAATTTTAAACCATTGTATAGTCCCAAATATGGTAAACAAAAAATGACAGCTAGCCAGACATACACTTTAAGTACTTCAAATATTTTGGGGCCATCTATAGATTTACCTGAATCAACAAGGCCATGCTTTTTAAAATATATCACTTCCTCTATCCTGTGGTTTTAAAAGGAGAACTGAGACAACACCATATTTTCTTCATAGTGCAGTGCTTTTAGATCAAGATGCATCAGACTCTGCTCAAAACATTTAAGTAATTTATCTTATGTTTACAGTACAGTAAATGTACCTACTGGCTGTTCGTTGGAAGCGAAACAACAAACCTGATGTTGCAAACTCCATGATCTACCATGTGAGCTAAACGGGACCAAATGTTATGCACAGGGAATGGGGTGCCGTTTGAACATGTTCATGGTTAACCAACACCCTCTTTCTTCACTGCATCACGTAGAGAACCCAAAATACATGGGATTACTCAATAAAAACACTTGGTTGTTAGTCATTTCATTTAACATGCCAAACACAGCATGTTGCTTAAAGTTTGAATTAGAATTATGTTCTTATACGTAGACACGGATTATGCCTAGTTTAGGACAAAAAAAATAAACTAATTCCAAACTTCAATGATCCTGCCGTTTTATTCCTGGACTAGGCTTCAGCCGTGTCTGCAAAACCTGAACGATATATTAATTCTGCTAAACACCCAAAAGGTTGTGAACGTTAATGAAACGCATCTAACCACATTATTTCTTAAAGAAGACAAATAACAATATTGAGTAAGTCATTTCAATGGAGCATATAACGACTCTTGAATGTATGCATAAACCTACGCTACGAATTTCAATCTACAGATCGATCGATATTAGCGGGTTTGAACAGACTGGACGATTAGAAAGAGCTCCCAAGGCATTGGTTGTATTGATTCGGTCAAAGAACGCGTTTCAGTTGTAACCTGAACTTTACCTAAAAACACCGGGCACATATTGCAATGTGATTATTGCGGAATAGGCGAATTAATTGCGTTATAACTATTTTTTTAAATGAAATAACGGTTTAAAGGTTTTAGATCTTACCTTTATGTTCTCTCCTTGAACATCGACCAGTCTCTCGCGGAAATCTACACCGATAGTGGCTTCAGTCCGGCTGGGGAACTCACCCGCACACAATCGGTAGGTGAGACATGTCTTCCCCACCCCGGAGTCTCCTATCACAATGATCTTGAAAATCCGATAACGGGCGGGTGGTGAAGACACACTGGTAAACGAGTTTGAGAACTCCAGAGATGATTCCATATCAATTAAAAACTCAAATAACGAAAGAAATATCCTGCTCCTGTCAGGAAAATGTGATCTCGATGGCTTTGTCGTTATATAAAAGTGACACAGCTCTTTCCTGCAAACGTTATTGTAACTCAGAAGCTATAAACATGCCTTGGTTTAAGTTGCCAACTGTGTCAGCGGTGTGTAGAAATGAGTGTTTGTTTTACAGCTTAGCGACCCAATATGGTGGTTACGTAATTGACAGCACGCCAATAAAACTCACGAAAGGAAATGAGGAATCCAGTAACATTGGTGTTCGCATATACGCTTATATATTGCAAGAAGTGCATCAGTGGGTGTGAGGCTACGCCTATTCTACGGGTTCTAGCCGGGGTCAATTAATTTTCATCTGTATGAACACCCAACATTTCCCATAATATTCCTTCCTGACACTAACCTGGTTCCTACCGTGCCACAATGACCACTTAATTTGAAGGGGGAGGGGGTCGAAATATCCACCCGAGTTAATTGATTAGTTGAGTGACGGCCTCTTCCAGTTTGGTAAAAAATAGAGCCAGAATCCTGAGAGGCCATAGATGTGTTAAAATGGTCAACTTCATTATAATGAATAGGCCGATCCAGTTAGATTACCCTTCGGTACTGTGATCACATTATTCCAAACGGATGATCAGGTCGGTTCGAATAGTTCATTAGTCCCATCGTGTAGACGACATCAAGATGGCAGACGCTTTCAACTTCGACGTCCGCAATGTAACATCTTTTCCTAGCTGTAGACTCACTATCAATGTTAGGACTCCCCATTAACTTGAACGTTGCAGTTCATTTAATAAAACCAAACATGAAACGTGTCCAGCCTCCCATCAGAAACAAACACAGCAGACCCATTCATTTACACCCCCCGAATAATAAGTCTAACTTACCAGTCATTACTAACTGACAAACCAGTCACATTTTCACATCTAATTTTCATTTTAAACCGGAAACATTTTGGCCAAAACTCAAAATACCAACTGGTGAAACAAAAAATCTGAATTGGCCTGATCGTGTACATTATCAGATGCCTACTGATGTTTTTCCCAACTGGGTAAACACAGCCAACCCTGCCATAAGGCGTGAAGTCCCACCCATTGGACAATACTTTATTGCATTATATACGCAGAATAGATGAGTGGACATTATTATTGGTTAACATTTCACAAATGAAAAACTGAAAGAAAAAGATCTTGAGCAAGAGGGAAGACTTTTTATTGATTACCATTAGGAAGTTTGAGTTAGTGAGTCCTGGACAGGACAAAGCCGGACCAACACAGAGGGAGCCGGAAAACAAACGTGATCTTTGTTTTTTGGGGGGGTATTTTAAATACAAAAGCCCAGAGATACTCAACCGTACAGAACCAATCTCAGAGTTCACATTGATTCCTCCTGGGGGAGAAAAAGCAGAAGCAGAAACAAAACGAAGGAATAGAAAGAAAAGCAAACCAAAACTGTTACCACTCATTCTGCGTCCCAGTGCGACATTCACCCCGGCAAAGACAACGCATCGGTGTCATGTTCCGTCAAGCAGAGTTTCTACCCATTCTGTTACCTTTTGAGGACCAGGGAAATGCCGAGGCAAAATGGAAGATCAGCCCCAGGAAGCTTGGGACATGTATGCCCTTAAAATGCATGGACCAGATTGGTCAGTGGCTCCGAAGCCATCGGGAGGGATCAGCTAATGAAGCGAAAAGTCCCACCCATTGGACAATAAAATAGTATTCCTTTAACGTCCATGCTCCAAAGTCCTACTGCCCCTACAGGCCTCTAGCCTTCCCTATGGCCTTTGCATGAAAACAGCAGGTCATATTATATGAATAATGTTTTGGCCACTGGCATGGGGAATGCTAGAGGCCTCCTGTGGCCAACAAGACCTTTTAGCACAGACATCTCTATACCAACATTTTGAAGTAGTCAACTGGGAGGGACTTCCAACATTCGCTGATGGAATCCATTTTGGCTTCCGCACGGGATCAGCCAATGGTGACTGTGGACCTGCCAGTGCCCCAATGGACCCACCAGTGTACTCACAGTTATAGTCTATCACCAGTGTACTCACAGTTATAGTAAATAGATAGATCCATGGCCTCTAGCCTTTCATATACATCTAAAAGATTTGAAGAGGTATATATAACAGCAATATGTAGCTTAATACACTATACTAACCTACTGTTTTCCAGCCACATATGAAATGTAGTCCTGGACTCCAAATCAAATTCAATAAAAAAAATCTCCATGGGAATAATTTGTAGTCCCCAGACTAGTTTTCATCGATTTATGCGAAACCGACGGCCGAGTGAAATGACTGCTTATGCTTATTCAGTCTAAGGTACCAAATGGGTACTTTAAATGGGTGCATGTGATCACACCCACTGCCCTTAGGCTCTCTGTACACAGCTTTAGCTGAGGACCCATCTCACCACACCCACATTCCAGCCTCAACCAGTCACATCACGGAACCCCCACCTCATCCCGAATCCACGGCCTGGGAAGTCAACACGCCGTATTCAACGGGACCCGCATGGATCCCCAGGTTCTGTAAGGTGACCTTCCCGTTTGATCCCGAGCTGCCAGGCACACAGAACCGTGCACTAAACAGGCGGTATGGGGAACCATCGCTGCTCCTCACCGGACATACTCTAGAACGTCTCAGTGAGCATCAGTCACGCAGTGTGTCGTCACGGCAGTGCGTCGTCATGGCAGGGAGTCGTCACGGCAGCCCGGAAACACGCGTCTCAGAAACACACACCGTTCCCCAAGTAGTGTGCTTCGTTTACATCAGGGCCTATGGGGTTCCCCACGGGACCCGGGGCAAAAGTAGTGCACTAAACAGGCTAAACAGGGTCAACAGGGTTTTACGTGGTCTGTTACAGTCTCCACAGAAATAGTCTGTCATCATTCAGTCCATCATGTTGTTAATAAAACACGTTGATAACAGTCGATGACGCACTTTCAGTAAAAGTTTGTCTGCAAAAAGAAAAGGTAAAATGGCTGTTTCATTCTTTTCCTATTTTTCCCCTCCACATTTCATCCTCTCCAAAACAAAACTGACAAAGTTGGCCACTTCGCAAGAGAGAGAGCGAGGCGAGTTAGGACCAAAACCCAAGCCAGGTTGAAACAGCAAACCCTACTTCTCATCCACTTTAGTTGTGGATTCAAAATGGCGTACGGCCAGCTTGGTGTCTACCAAGGCTCAATGCCCGTTCGGTTTCTCCACCAATCACAGCGTAGCTCAAATGTCATTGGCCAGCTCTTCAGTCTCCGTGGAGACGTCACCGTTGACCACCTTGGAGTTGTCCTCGTACCCGGCAGGCATGAAGGCCAAAGTGTATGGGAAGAGCTTGTGACACTGGGCACGATAAGACTCCGCCCGCTCCCTGGACTCGCCCAATCCGCCGCTCTGAAGCGCCTCCAGCACCTCGGTGCAGATCTGAGGAATGACCGGTGAAATATGTAACCAATACACCTACACGATTACACCATACACCATTACATCTGTTATGATGCTGTCATGGTGCAATGATAACCACACAGCCGAAAGGAGGACTCGTTCCACAAACGCATCCTGAAGGGACTTGTTTAAAACAGGTCTGTCGCTCTCTAGTGCCGCTAACGCAACCCGGAGTGAAGACACACTCGTACCGCTATGCTCCGGTGGCTCAGGCTCTCGTCCAGGGCAGTGGCCAGCTCCACAGCCGGGCCCTCCGTCGAGGAGTCTAGGTGCACCATCATTTTGGCCACTGAAGAAGAGGGAAGTAACGAACAACCGAGTGGTGAAGGCCGAAGTCTCACAGGTGATGGTCAGTGCAAAGTGGGGTATGACAGACGAGGAAGAGTTCGAAGGAAGGGAGTGTGTGTGTGTGTGTGTGTGCCCTCCCACCTGCCACTCGATGAGGTATGGAGTCGGAGTGCCTGGTGAGGAAGGCCTGGTTGTAACTGCCAGCGTTGCTGTCTCCGAACAGACGGGTGATCTCCTGCTTCAGAACGGTCCGCACCGGATCTGCCAGGTCACTACACTCTGAGACTGGGGAGGCAGGGGGGAGAAGAGGGGAGGCAGGGGGGAGAAGAGGGGAGGCAGGGGGGAGAAGAGGGGAGGCAGGGGGGAGAAGAGGGGAGGCAGGGGGGAGAAAAGGGGAGGCAGGATGGAGAAGAGGGGAGGAGACAAGGGGAGAAAAGGAAGCACTGAGATGATGAAAAGGGCAACTAAGGTTGTATAAAGGTCACATTATATAATATAATATATAATATATATTATATTAAGTGGTACCCTAGTCTCATCGTCGTCTCTGTGAACACCTGATGTAGTAAAAATAGAGAAGAAGGGTTTGTACATCCCACTTGGGGCTGGATGTTCAACATGTTTATTAAATGTGCATAATCAATACATGGGTTCACTCCCATCCCTCAGTCAGCCATGAAATACAATATACTTTAAGTGAGGGTGAAGCTGATCACATCCATTAGGACAGCACTATGTCTTTAAGTGAGGGTGAAGCTGATCACATCCATTAGGACAGCACTATGTCTTTAAGTGAGGGTAAAGCTGATCACATCCATTAGGACAGCACTATGTCTTTAAGTGAGGGTGAAGCTGATCACATCCATTAGGACAGCACTATGTCTTTAAGTGAGGGTGATGCTGACCACATCCATTAGGACAGCACTACGTCTTTAAGTGAGGGTGATGCTGATCACATACATTAGTACAACACCACATCTTTAATTAGGGTGAATCCAAACCCTCCAATATCCTACTCTTTTTGGGTTTGCATCGGGGTCTAGAAAAAAAACACTATTTTGTTATAACACTATTATTTCCTACATCTACTTTGATCTATTTATACTTCCGATATCAGTTCAGCCCACTGCCCTTTTAAAATGACCATTGTCCAAAACCACACCCGGAAAAAAACATGATCTAACATACCTTAATGTCCTTTCAAGGGCGTTTTGTGGAAACGTGACTTTAACTACAAAGCCTTCTGCAAGACGGTAAACATTGTAGCGAATTGTACCATGTACAATTGTAAGCCATGTACAAAGCGGTCTGCTTGGCCACACAGAGCCACGCTGGCTACTACATACCTCCTTTAAAGAAGCGGACTAAACACTGGTGTAGCCAGGGATGATCCGGGGCTATGGCCAATGCCCTCTTCACTGACTGAAGCATCAACAGGTATTTCTCTGTTTGAGAGGCAGAGATGGGGAGAGTCAGTCCATATATTCAGAGGAAAATCAAGGAAATTAAATCAGACTGTAAGAGAGATCTAATAACAATGGATCCCACATCAACTGAAGAGACAGGCTTTAGCAAACATGCAAGACCCACACACTTTTTAAAGCGGTGGTCCGTATTTGTTTGAGTGTGTGTCCTACCCTTCCTGAGGTAGATCTCGAAGGCCAGTAAGTGTGTCTCTATCTTGTCCTTGACCAGGTGTTTCAGTGGGGTCAGGAATTTGACCGCCGCCTCCAGTGGGTTTTCTACCTGACCGGACCCGGTGGAGACGACATGATATTAACACACACAGGAAGGAAAACACGGCCTGATGCTGTGATTGGACCACAGGTATCCCAGTACACAGAGCATCTGACCAGTGAAAAGAGGTTGTTAAATTGAGTCCTGGGCGTCGGGGCAGTTTGGTAGCGGAGACAGGGAGTCATCAACTCCAATTGTGCCTGTTACGTAGTCAATGGGTTCTCCTCTGTCCTACGTTTTAGGGGACAAAACAAACCCTGGCTGGGATGGGATGTGAGGTGAAGGGAGGCGCAGCTGGCTGGGATGTGAGGTGAAGGGAGGCGCAGCTGGCTGGGATGTGAGAGTAAGGGAGGCGCAGGTGGCTAGGATGTGAGGTGAAGGGAGGCGCAGCTGGCTGGGATGTGAGGTGAAGGGAGGCGCAGCTGGCTGGGATGTGAGAGTAAGGGAGGCGCAGCTGGCTGGGATGTGAGAGTAAGGGAGGCGCAGCTGGCTGGGATGTGAGGTGAAGGGAGGCGCAGCTGGCTGGGATGTGAGAGTAAGGGAGGCGCAGCTGGCTGGGATGTGAGAGTAAGGGAGGCGCAGATGGCTGCTCCATCAATGCTCCCTGGTTTAATAAAAGCGGTAAATATCTCTGAGAAGTGCCACTACCTTGGCCAGTTTGTCCGGGATGAGCTCCTCCTTGGGTCCTCCCATTTCCTCGTCATCGTCCTCCTTCTTCTTCTTCTGGTTCTTCAGCTGCTTCTCCTTCTCTGCATTCTTCTTCTCCTCCTCCAGCTGGGCCTTCTTCTGGGCGCGCCTCTGTTTGTTTCTTAACTTCTTCAGCTCTTTGTCCGACAGGTTGGCTAAAGGAAAGATGGGTAGTTTAGTTTGTTGTAAATCTTTCAGGCTTCCAGACAACCACTTCTTATTTCTGGGGTCTGACAGCACAAAAACCTCCGGAAGCCTTGGGAACGTAAAACATGCGTACAAAAAAAACCAACAACGGAAAACCGATGATCAAATAACAGATAAAATAACAGTCAATAATCATAAAATCAAGGGTTAACCCACAAGTTGACAGCTCCACAACACCAGTTCAGTCTACAGCATCCCCTAACACACACACACACACACACCGGACTCTGCCTGCAGCTCCCGGCCGTGGTTGGTGAGGGGGTGGTCGTGCAGGGCCAGGTATATGGAGATGGCCGTCTGGGCCGCCTTGCTGTAGAACGGGTGCAGACGAAGCACATCCTCCAGCTTCAGCAGGTCCACGTAGGACCTCAGCGTCATCTTCCTCATGCAGTAGGTGTGGAAGTCAAACTGGTCGTCCGTGATCTCCACAAAATGCTGGAGGTGGGGGAGGGGGCACAGGGGGGGGGAAATAAAGATGAGTCCCGGGGTTAGAGTTAAACCAATCGCCTTCGTGAAAGCAGTGGGGAAGTACTTGTGTCAGACCCAACAGTTAGTAAGGAATGTACGACCCATCAATAATCCAGCAGATAAATGAGAATCGGTTGAGTTAAACCTACAACGAACAGTTAACCCCTCCTCATCGGAAGGTCGTGGTAATGTACTCACTCTCTCGATCTCGTGACACTTCTTCAGCGCGTCTCCATACTTGTTCATGGACTTGTAGGCCAGAGCGCATTCAGTCTGGAACCACATGCACTGCATCTCGTTCAAGTTCTCCACCGCAGAGGCCCCCTCCTGGGAATCAGAGACCGGTCACCAGGACACAAACACACACACGCGAAAGACATCACGCGAGTATAGAGTTCATGAAGCTCCTCCCCTCACTGACCCGCGTGAACTTGGAGCACATCTCCTCGGCTTCCTTGACCAGGCCAGCCTTCAACATGTACTTGGCACATTTGGAGTTGATGAATCGGTCGGCCGTGTCTAAAGCCTGGGCCTCGTCCATCCACTGAGCTGCCTCCTTTATGTTGCCTGCATGCTGGGGTGGGTGGGTTCAGGATGACAGAATGGCCAATAAGAAGTAGAATGTTCTAGAATGTTAGAAAGGCTCTAAAACGTAACACAGCTTTTAGAATGTTAGAAAAACTACAGAGCCTGACCTGGGCCATGACCTACCTTGTATATCAGAGGCTGACCTAGGCCATGACCTACCTTGTATATCAGAGCCTGACCTAGGCCATGACCTACCTTGTATATCTGAGCCTGACCTAGGCCATGACCTACTTTGTATATCAGAGCCTGACCTAGGCCATGACCTACCTTGTATATCAGAGCCTGACCTAGGCCCTGACCTACCTTGTATATCTTGGCCTTGACTAGAAAGAGCTCGATGAGGGTGGGCGTGCTCTCGATGGCTGTGTTGATGTATTCCAGGGCCAGGGTCTGCTGGCCAATCATATTATAATGTTGCGCCAGGAAGTACTGCACCCATAGCAACGTGGTGGGAGGCTCCTCTTTTCCATCGTCTTTGGAACAACCAATAATATCATCGGAATCAGAACTTACAGTTCAAAACGTTCCACTGAACAACAGACTGAAGTAGAATACTTACCGTTCTGATGAAACATTCTGCAGCTGTTTAATGATGTTTCATAGCCAACTACCAACTCTTCTATTATTGATACCTGCAATGAACAGAAGTAACAGATAAGAAACCTGCAAGATGAACACAAACAAAAGTCATTTGTATCTTGGTCGCACTGACAATATTTGCCAAATTGGAAACAAGTGGTACTCTTTCAAAACATTTAGCTTTCTTGGCACCAGCCTTTTGGACCAGGTCACTGGAGGTTTCCTCAGAAAATGCTGGCAGTAACAGACCCAGTTCTCCTCACCTTGTCTCTATCGTGGTACAGTGATTTCAAAGTAGTAAATGTGGGCGGACATCCTTTGCTGAAGTTCATCCTCAAATACCGGTCCAGACACTCTCTGAACTTCTCACCTAGACATGAAGGTGAGACTGACCTTCAGAATAACATCATTCGGACAATCGGAAAAACTAAGACACCAGAAAAAGTTTGCAATTTCAGCCATTAAACTTCTTTACAAGATTGGACTAAAAAGTATATATTTCTTCTGTATCTCCTGACGTGTCGCACCAGAGAGGAAGGTCAGTGGGAGTCGTCTGGGCACCAGTCCTTTGGGGTACTTCACCCATGCTTCCTCATAGATCTTCTGTCGCTCCTCCACGCTGCCTGGAAAACACAACACCACAAGAATGGTGATTAGCAAAACTGTGAAAAATAATTGAGCCACAAACACGGCTGCATAAATGAGTCTAAACACAGAGTGCATAATTACATAAAGCACAACAGCGCAATGCAGTAAAACGTTTATCTGTACACCTCTGCAGGTGGCGGAATAAATACCACCGGTGTTTCAGAGTATCGGTTGGGGTCAAGGTGCCTTGCTCTCTATATATATATATATATATATATATATATATATATATATATTAATGACATTACAGGAATTTGAGGTATTTGAGTAGGAATCTAAATGAGGTAAAGATGCAATGAAAACTATGATGTAGTAGGAGGTGGACTGTGAACGCTGGACCACACCTCCCCAAGTGAATCATGACCATTATGTAAGTTGCTGTTTAAACCACTATTGATTTGTGTTGTATGCTTTAATATGTTTGGAATATGTGCGCTGCCGTTTCTCCTAGAACTCCCATTGGAAGGAAACATTTTACTCTCAGTGAAACCTGAACACAAAACGCTTGTATCATTGGAATGACTTGCCACACCAGGTTTCAGGGCCTTCTCCAGGCCGCGGTAATAGGACCAGTTCTCCGGGTTCCTCTCCTGCAGATGGCGGTACACCACCGAAGCATCCTCACAACGATCCAGCTTCAGGAACAGCTCCCCTGTCGGGACGACACACACACTCTAAGAACGGCTGGTGGGGTGGAGAGTTGACCGGAGGAAGGGTCAGGTAAGAGGTAGAGGCAGACAGAGTCAGACGGTAAGACCTAGAATGAAAGTGGTAGTAGGGCCCCTGAGCTTCCGTGTCTTTGAGGATGCAGACACACACCACCCACCTCGTGTCTCCTCCACGGCCAGTTTGTCACAGATATGTTTCTCGTAGGTAGTCAGGTGCTCCAGAGCCTCTCTGTAGAGGCCAGCCTCCCTCAGGACCTGGTTCTGGTAGAGCAGCAACTCACTGTACTCATAATCAACCTTGTCTGGAGACGTCTGAAACACAACCAGTAACAGCAGGTTATGTAGTGTTATGGAGGGGGTATGCAGGGTTCCAGCAGGGCCATGTAGGGTTATAGCAGGCTTCCTAGTGTTATAGCAGGGTTATGTAGTGTTATGTAGGGGATATGCAGGGTACCAGCAGGGCCATGTTGGGTTATAGCAGGGTTATGTAGAGTCCATGGCTTTGCCACAACCGCAGCTCAAAGTGCATATATTTCAATTTGTCTGGAAATGTCCAATGAACCTTCACAACTTCATCATGATTAAACTGCACATGAGGCAACACCTAAGCAGAAATGCATGCTGGGACAAAGGCAGGAAGCAGACAGGCCTTATCGGGAGGGGCTTATTGAGGTCCTGATAAAGCCGCCTCCCGGACTGACAGCTCTCTGGAGGCTGAACCTAGACGTGTGGACATGCCAACATTCACCCAGAGCGACGCCTGACAGCGAGGCCGATTGTGCTTCAGAAGACGCTCGCGTGCAAATGAAACAGTGACCTTGGCACCAATCCAATAGAAACAATAACCACACAATCACAATCCAGCAGCAGACTGTTACATTTGAACTATGGCGACGTAGCGAAGTACATTGTCCCGTTTCATTATTGAGATAAGAAAAAATAATTTAACCCATGTACCTGTAAGGTTTTCCTAAACTCCTCAACTATCTTGGCGGCCATCTCGTAGTCCTCCAGGAGGTGATATGCAACAGCATAGCCGATCCACGATGCCCTCTGGGCAGGCCTCAACTGTAGAAGCTGGTACCGTGTCTCCTGGAGGGGGATCATAACCCGTTAGCTTTGCATAGGCACATTGACTACCACAGTAACAATAGAGAAGTTAAGCGTTTAGCCTAGCATCATGCTTCTGACTTCCTGTAAAGTAACCTGAGGGAAAGGGTGAGAAATGGTTGGTAGAAGGGGCATCAGTAGTTCTCCGTGCCCGTGTTCTGCCAGGCTGCTGGGACAGGTCTCTACCCCCCCCCCCCCCC
>JACXGK010004643.1:0-25268 GCA_016801125.1 Novumbra hubbsi
CCAGGCTCTCAAAAGGCACCCAGTTGGTGCACTACACCAGAGTCGTGTGGAAGTCAGGGATCAGGGTGCACTTGGGAGCGCGGCCACCGGGGGCAGTGTGTTGGTCCAACTCCTTTCACCCAGCTTTATGGGAATCAGGGATCATGGTGCAGTTTGGAGCACGGCCACCGGGAGCAGTGTGTTGGTCCAACTCCTTTCATCCAGCTTTATGGGAATCAGGGATCATGGTGCAGTTTGGAGCACGGCCACCGGGGGCAGTGTGTTGGTCCAACTCCTTTCATCCAGCTTGGGTCTCCAACGATCCACGTGGTCCGTTCAGACTTGATGGTCTGTCGCCATTCATTAGGCCCTGCTTTAATCTGCACCCTTCCCCCAAAACAAATCACTGCACCCCTCCAATTCTCTCCTCCCTCACACCCCTTTCCTATACCCCCTCTCTCCCCCTCCATCTCCCCCTCCATTTCCCCTCCACAGCAAAAAAGAATAGTGTGGGCGTAATAGAATCTAATAATTGGGGAATAGTGTTGGACGCCACGGTAACAGGGCTGTGAAGCAACAGGAAGTGGGTCATGTTTAGAAGAGACGCCGCTAGCGTCAGTGACGTCCAACACTAGCACATTCAAGTCACGTTGGGGACGAGTTTAGCATATTAGCTAACACATGCCCATTTCCTAACCTTAACCCAATTCTCCTAAACCCTCCCCGATGACGCAAAGTAGCAAACAAACGGCCATTCGGTCTGTGTCTTCGATTCCAACGCAACCAAACACAAAGACACCATGCTAAGAAAAATCCCCTCTCCGGAGGGACTGTGATCTCTGCGGGTTTCCAAACAAATTGTCCCCCAACACAACTGGCCCTCCACAGGGTGGTCCTCTCATCAACAGCACACTCCGCATGGTCTCGTTTACTAACATAGCCTTAATTAGGGGGGGGGGGGGCTAATACAAAAACCTATTGCACCCCTGTCCCCCCAGACAGGATGTGCCCTTTCAATGGGCTTTTAATTAACTGCTCCGGCCTAGCAGATTGAAAGTGTTTATCTAAGCGTGTGTGTGCTGTGTGTGTGTTGGTCTGTCTTCGTGTGTCCCCCGGGTCCTGTAGAAGATACAGTCGGAACCTATTCTGAAACCAGTTGATCACAGCCACTGGTACTACTACGACTGGGAAGGAGATGCGCCCCACCCACTCTGAGACCCGTCCAGGCTAGGATAAATATTAATGTTGGCCGGCAGAGGAGAGGGAAAACAAACAGCGAACAATGTGGATTCGTCCCAAACGGTGGCCTGTGGGAGTGTTCAGTGCTCTGCTTTGGAAAGGTTCTGGTGAAAAACAGTGCACTATACAGGGAACAGGGTGGGGTTTTGGAAGCAGGTCCTGGACCTCCGTAGATGCAGAGAGGGTTTGTTGTGTTGTAGGAGTCTGCCGTTGCAGCTTTCTCTCTCCCTCCCTCTGCCCTCCCTCCTTCTCCCTTCTCCCCTCTCCCTCCCTATCCCTCCCTCTGCCCTATCCCTCCCTCTGCCCTATCCCTCCCTCTGCCCTCTCCCTCCCTCTGCCCTCTCCCCCCCTCTGCCCTATCCCTCCCTCCCATTCTCTGCTCACTCCTTCTCTCCCACATACCAGTGTCCATCACAGCGGACATACCAGTGTCCATCACAGAGGACATACCAGTGTCCATCCTAGGGGACATGCCAGCATCCATCCCGAGGACATACTGGTGTGATCTCCAGTCTGCCTACTCTTTATAGAGCCATGACCTGCCCAGGGGTGCAGCACTAGGAAGGGGGCCATTTGTGATCAGGACACTGGGTAAGCGGTGCATCCCAGCCCAGGGCTAGAATAGAGGAGGCCAGACAGCCTGGGGCTAGGAGAGAAAAGGCCAGACAGCCTGGGGCTAGGAGAGAGGAGGCCAGACAGCCTGGGGCTAGGAGAGGAGGCCAGACAGCCTGGGGCTAGGAGAGAGGAGGCCAGACAGCCTGGGGCTAGAATAGAGGAGGCCAGCCAGCCTGGGGCTAGGAGAGAGGAGGCCAGACAGCCTGGGGCTAGAATAGAGGAGGCCAGACAGCCTGGGGCTAGGAGAGAGGAGGCCAGACAGCCTGGGGCTAGAATAGAGGAGGCCAGACAGCCCGGGGCTAGGAGAGAGGAGGTTAGGAGAGGGGCTAGGAGAGAGGAAGCCAGGAGAGGGGCTAGGAGAGAGGAGGCCAGGAGAGGGGCTAGGAGAGAGGCTAGGAGAGAGGAGGCCAGACAGCACTGACAACTAGATGATCCCCTTTTACTGGCCAAAAGGCAGAGAAAGACACTCAAGCAAGGATTATGAAGTGATGGGCAGAGCAAGAAAGAGACAGAGATAGAGGCCAGACAGTAGAGAGATGAAGAGAGAGAGAGAGAGTTAGAGAGACAAAAGAGGGAGCCAGATAGTATGGGAAACAAATATTTATCTAAATCTGACAGTAAGAGATTTAAACAAAATACTGGGGGTGATTTTAAGACAGATACAAACTAAGGTGTGTGTGTTTGTGTGTGTGCATGTATGTGTGTGTGTGTGCGCGTTTTTCTTAATTATAAAACAGGGACAAGAATGTCCCCATTTACAACATCCACAACACCACCAAGACACCCAACGTCCCAACCCTGAATCCATCAGCCATATAGATTCTTCATACAAAGCCCCTGAATTAACGAATGAATCGAATTGGCCTGCAACCTGGTTTTCCCAGCCAGAAAACTGATGTAAGGGGGCTTTGGACACAGCTTTAATCCGCTTTGTTCTTGGTGGCTGTTCTATTGTTTAACTGATTTGAAAGGAAAAACATGTTGTAACAATTATAGGATACAACTTCCACTGACGCCCACTTTAGGGACATCGTCGCGGACTTACCCAGAAGTGCGCGTGGCAGTTGACCACCATAGTGCGTTCGATCAGCTCGTCCGGACACTCCAGGAGATGGTGACCGGAGACTACGCCGGCGTTGTTTATCAACATGTCCACGTTCCCCACCTCCCGACGCACTTTCTCCGCCGTAGAGTACACACTCTCCCGCTTGCCCACGTCACACACATACGTGTACACCTGCGGCTGAAACGGGGGAACCTCCTCTACCCCTCCGACTGCTCCTGCAGAGAGAGAGAGAGAGAGAGAGAGAATTGACTAGAGCACAGCATGGGCACACCGCACTGAATTGCACGGTGAGCAAAATATAACGACTGTTTTAATCGGTAACAAAACAATAAATATCATTGCTGTGCAGCAATTCTGAAACAAAAATACGCCTGTACAGAGCCAGTGTTGGCGACGGACCTAAATCAAGTCATCCGCAGAATAGCCTAACGTTACTTTCAATTAGCGTGGGATTATAGTTCCTCGGTGTATTATGTAAACTCGCTTTAATTTACTTTAAAACATACTAATGTTACCTTATTAGTAAGCTATATGGGGCTACAACTTTGCAATCGGTAGAATAAACAATGTCATCGAGGGTGACCCTGACAATATTTGATCTAGTTGATGAGTAGCTAACGGTTCAAGGAGTTTTGTTGCGGACGAAAGACCTTTATGTAACTCACCGTCTTTAGACGTCGTGGTTTCACTGTCCAGTTCACGGTAGATCTCCCGGACCATCTCTGCGGTTTCCTCGTTGCTTTGGCTATTGATGTCCCATAACACCAATATTGCCCGTCTCCGAGCGAACGCCTTGGCAAACAGCCGACCGAGGCCGCTTCCAGCCCCGGTGATCACACACACCTGTCCCGCCACACTCTTCTCCTTCGGCCTCACCACCCATTTAGCTCCGGCCGTGACAAAAGCCCAGAGCACTTTCAAAATCACCACTAAAAACTCTGCAATGATACCCATCATCTTGAAAGCCGAAATAATTAAAACAAAATTAAAAACCGAGTATAAACTGTATTTAGCGGACACCGAAAAGTTATTTTCAGGCTAGTGTGGTTTAATATTGAAGCAGAAGAAAAATAGATAATCTACCGAAATGACCGGTGAACGCATTAAAATAATATTGCCAGTGTAAAACAAAAACTGTCTGAATACAGTCAATTAAATACGTTTTAAATAAAATAGAAGTAAATTTGACCGGTTTTTCTTAAATAAATTCCTCCAACACAAGACCGATTAAAAAAAGCGTAGACCAATGAACGCAAACCTCAAAATGAGAGAAAAGTTGTAGCCTAGTTTTTCTCCACTTGCTTCTCGATCGCACAATGAATTCCAGTGGACAGAAAGTGAATGCGGACTACGTGGATTGAGTGAGGACTGAGATGCGTGCAAGGCAATGAGCTTCGGCCTTCCCTTCTACGGCGGTGACAGTCCTTCACCGCTCTAATAACACAACAGAGGCTCACACGCTTTTTAACCGGTCCGCGGGTCAATGGATCCAATAGGACGAGGGCGCGAGCGCCTGACAGAAATAGAAGGCGGCAGATCTTCTGAGATAAAAGGCGCGCAGCGAGAACTGAAGGGTGATCGCGAGCTCTTCTGCCACCTGCGGGACGTCTCGTGAAACGTGGTTTCCTGTCCGGCGCCTTGGAATTCATGTGTCATTCATTTCCAATTTATATTGGCTTCACACACAGCTCCGTTTTATTTTAAAATCTACTTATACTGGGGATTATTTTTACTCTTAAAATAAAGTTTCACGTTTTAAAGTTGGGGTAGTTTAACCATGCAAAAGGCAGGATTCTACACAGTGCATCTTTACATTTCTGTTAATTATGTACTTGACGAAACATATTTAATAATTTCAATTTGGGATAACAAATATATTAATATATATATATATTAGTTTGTTTGCTGTATCCTGAATGGCTCAAGTAAAAGCCGTACACATTACATTAAAGTCTAGGAAGAAATGTAAAAAATCCCATTCCAGTCAAAGGAATTCTTAAAAGTGTCTTTAAAGTTACATATTTTTAAAAAGCATACTATGTATAGAAACCTATGCAAACAACCTAGTTGTGAATGCTTTAAAGTTAGAATGGAGTCTGTAGCTTAAAAACTGGGGTAGTCGTAGCATTATAAACAATAATGAAAAGAAAAACCATTAATAATTCGAACATTGGCTTTGCAAGCCCCAGTAAATATTGTTTTTGAATCATTGAAATTCAGCATAAAGAGAATGCACATTTGCCACCTGTACAAAACGTTTAACACAGATTCTAGTTTTTTAAATTACATTAATGTGTCAGTTTTGTTGAAATATGGCATGTTTGTTTTGCACATTTAAACACCACCAATAAAATGTTGAGTCAACAGTGACGGCAGGGAGCCCAAATGGGTCCGGTTTTGAACACGTGAAGGCAGGTAGAGCGTTGGGCCAGTTCCTATACCACCCGGTTTCCAAAAAAGTTGGGATGCTGAGTAAAACGCAAATAAAAACAGAATGCAATGTTATGTAACATGTATATGCTTATTTTATATTTGATGCCAGAAACAGATTTACAAATGTTGAAACCATGGCATGTTTACCACTGTGTTGCATCACCTCTTGTATAAATCTTGTATATATTGTTCAGCATTAATGGTGTCGTCACAGATGTGCAAGTCACCCATGCTATATGCATAAATGCACCCCCATACCATCAGGGATGCTGGCTTTTGAACTGTGATAAGATAACAAGCTGGATGGTTCCTCTTCTCTTCAGTCTGGAAGGACATGGCGTCTATTATTTCCAAAAATAATTAAATATTTTCTAATTTACAAATCAACCATCACTTAGTTCCCTTACCATCAGTTACTTTGTTTTTATCAATCAGCATTTAATTTTTAATTAAAAAAAGTAATGTAAGTAGAATTTCTCAAAGTGCATGATAAATACAACAGTTCCTTCCTGAAATAAATCACAGTTGACTTTATTCACACAGACCACACCCAGAATTTGACCTAGGACAAGGCCATTTGGCGTTCACCATAAGAGCCACATAACAGTGTCTTTCTGAGCAATGAAATCCTTATGACTTGGTGCAAGTAATCTACACAGTAGTATTAAGTAATAATACAAAGCAAAAAATGTATATAGAAAATGTATACATGTAAACAATGTAAACTGCAAATTCAAGGAGTAAAAAGTATTAAATATTCTAATTATAAATTTAATAATGCTTATGAATGGTACTTGCTATAAAATGCTATTGTGCATTGAATAGGCATTGAACGTCATAGACCCTCATCAGAGCATGGAATAGTAACTGTGATTCTATGAAATAGAAATCTAAAAAGTATTGGTGTCTGGTTCATTAATATTAATAAAGGAAAGTTGTGCATTGTCAAGACAATATATAGTGCAACATCAAAGATACTGAAGTTACAAAAAATAATAGGTTAAGTATTTGACTGTGGCAGCTACAGCACGCAGAAAAAAGTGTTTATTTTTATTATTTTGGGGAAATCGCGCAATCGTAAATGATCATATATATATACTAGAGATATAAAAATATATATATATGTTAATGTGACAGCAAAGCACACAACAGCAGAGTTTTGTTCAGGCAAATCAATAGACAAGAGCTGGGGTCCTATAACCTTTTATCCCACACATGCGCATGTCGAAAATTCTCTTTCTCGGTGGACACAATGGCGGACGCAGAGTGAGTGTTTTCTGCTGTTATAAAATCAATGTCCATCTACCAGTTAAATTAATCTTTTTAGTTTTCTTAAATGAGAATTTGTAATTACATGTTACGATCATGTTTTTTGTGTCAGTAGTGGTGATATTTGTATTTTGCGATACTATGTTTATTGTGGTTTTTGGTTGGTGGCAAAACATGTCCGGCTCTCCATTCAGTTTACACGTTTCAAAGTATATACACATTATATTATGTAATATGCTTATTCCTCGTAGTACCACGCACATATTGTCTATGTTACGGTTAAGTATTTACTTGCTTGGACCCCACACTGTCACAAATGTTTGAATCAGCTTCCGAAGTTGTTAGCTGCTAGTTCAATATAGCGTTCCAGTAATGGCCATCTAGCGTTGACGTTGCTAATTGGCAGCTGTTCTAAAACAACTCATTGCTTTATTCAATTCAGTTATGTTCCCGATTACCTGTTTCCTGCTACTTTAAACCAAGCGTTGTATGTGTTACAGAAAAAAGGTCCCGGCGGTCCCTGAGAGCCTTTTGAAAAGGCGAAAGGCCTTCGCCACCATGAAGGCCATGCGCATCAAGAAGATACTCGCCGAAAAAAAGGTACGTTTAAACACTAAGTTCCTGTGCATGATATTCTTGCCTGTAATGCAGTTGTAGTTGAGGGGTGCTGCTGGTTAAAGCGAAAAGCGAATATAACCTACGATTGACGCCCTCACTTAAACAATGTGGTTAATGATGCTCAACTTTTTTCCCCATCTTATCGACTATGGTGAAACCAGTCTGAAAACTAAGCCAATTATTCTGAAACCACATTGCAACAACTAGCAGATCTGTCATTGCGACTAAGTATTGTTAACTGTAATACTGGTGCCCTTAAACATTGTACCTGGCTGAAAAGGCAGCTTAGTATTTAGATTTTTATTTTAAATTTAGTCTACATTGGGACACTAACGGTGGTCTCTGTGCTCGTTTACATTCCGTTAAGTTGTTTAACCGACTGCTATTGACAACATGTTTGGTTACTGGACCAGCATCCTGACCGCTTGTCTAACTCCTCTCTTCCATGACCAGAGTCGCAAGGTGACCAGGAAGCTCATCTACAAGCGGGCTGAGAAGTACCACAAGGAGTACAGAGAGATGTACCGGCGTGAGGTCCGCATGTCACGGACGGCCCGCAAGGTCGGGAACTTCTACGTCCCTGCCGAGCCCAAGCTGGCTTTCGTCATTAGGATCAGAGGGTGAGTTGCATTCAATTTTTCCACCAGCCTGTGTCTCAGTGGCTTGGACATGACTTAGTAAGGTGTTTTGATGTAAGTCTGATACTAAAACGGTGTAGTGAATGGGGTGGGACCGTTGCTTCCCGTTCTCCCGGTTCTATCATGTGGTTGATGATGCTGAACTTTTTTCCCCATCTTATCGACTGTGGCGAGACTAGCCTGAAAACTAAGCCAATTACTCTGAAACCACATTGAATATGCACCCAACAGCTGGCTCAGAATTAAAACACGGTGCTGTTTTGAGCGCTCAAATCCCCTGTGCCTCTGCGTCCCCCCAGTATCAACGGCGTGAGCCCCAAGGTGCGCAAGGTCCTCCAGCTCATGCGCCTCCGTCAGATCTTCAACGGTGTCTTCATAAAGCTGAACAAGGCCTCTATCAACATGATGAGGATTGCTGAGCCCTACATTGCTTGGGGGTAAGTCTGCCTCTACTTGGTATTGACTGATCATGCAATATATTAGTGCCAGGTTGTTGGACGAATGTGCCTTATGTTTTGATGCAGACCTGTGTTGCTTTAGTTTGCTGTGACGTCTTTGAAGACACTTTATTTTTGATAATGTGGTTAATGATGCTCAACTTTTTTCCCCATCTTAACGACTGTGGTGAAACCAGTCTGAAAAATAAGCCAATTTGTCTGAAACCACATTATGCTACTAACTGAAGTCTGGTTACTGGGTGAAGGGCTGTATGCCATGCTGTCTACCTGGCAGTGCTTAGACCAGGGCACATGATTCTGCCAGCTGGCATACTGACCAATCGGTGCAGCTCTTCTCAAAACAAATGGGGATTCCGCCGTGATGGTCAACAGGCTAACATTACGCTGCTTTTTCCCAGATACCCCAACCTGAAGTCAGTGCGCGAGCTGATCTACAAGCGTGGCTTCGGCAGGATGACCAAGCAACGCATCGCCCTCACAGACAACGCCTTGGTCGAGAAGGCCCTGGGTATGAATTTACTATTGAATCCAGAAGCTAGTGTCAAGATGCTTAGTGTTACCCAGGACGTTTGTGCCCGTGTCATGAGGTTCCGATGTGGTTAGTGATGCTCAACTTTTTTCCCCATCTTAACGACCGTGGTGAAACCAGTCTGAAAAATAAGCCAATTTGTCTGAAACCACATTAAGGAATTTCTGTCACTGCTGTTGGCACGGTGCCACACTGAATGGATATGTTGTTTTTGAATTTAATGGTCGTGTCAGTAGAACTGGCGGGTTCTCCTCACGATTGACGTTTTCATCGCTCCCTCAAGGCAAATATGGCGTCATCTGCATGGAGGACCTGATCCACGAGATCTACACGGTCGGGAAGAACTTCAAGCCGGCCAACAACTTCCTGTGGCCCTTCAAGCTGTCTGCCCCCCGAGGGGGCATGAAGAAGAAGACCACGCACTTCGTGGAGGGGGGAGATGCTGGCAACCGGGAGGACCAGATCAACAGACTCATCCGGAGAATGAACTAGACCGTGCAGGGTGAGGAGGATTATGGGTAGGGGGTGTAATCCCTGGTTCATGGGGGTCTATTCTTGTTTGAGTGTCAAGGTGCCGTTTAGTCCAGTCTGTGGTGTCACCCGTGCATCTTGTGACCCTGACACGGTTCCCGGGCAGATTCAGGGACGACACTCGTTACGGCGTTAAGTGGCCTTTTAGTTTTCAGGGTGTGAAGATGGTGGATCATTTGGTTCAGAGGTGGTGCCGGACTGGCTGTGTATGCATGGTGGGGCTTGGACGCTTGGGTTTGGTCATCTGCATTGGTCCACTTCACTTGGTTTACATGCATGGAAAATAAAACCACTCCCCTTTAAAATGTCAGATTTGACCCTGGTCCTGCAATACAATCAACCTCGATTTAACTTGTTTGAGAAATGGGTCACTCATTTATTTTAGTGAACTTATATTTATTAATATTTAAGGAATTTCATATTTAAAGCTATGGTTTACTTAAATGGCTACTTGCTCTGCTTCTATTACTTTGAATTTATTCCAATTAAAAACAATCAAACTTAACTGAATTCTCACGAGCGTCGGTTTCTTTTTGCACGATGTGGTTAATGATGCTCAACTTTTTTCCCCATCTTATCGACTATGGTGAAACCAGTCTGAAATAAGCCAATTTGTCTGAAACCACATCCTGTAAAACCCCCGTTTATGTTTCTGTTTACATTTATTTACAAATATACTTGTAATACGACAATGGCCGTGTAGCCATTTTCCTGGGAAGTGTCCCAAAGATTTCGGTATAGTGACATTTCCTTGCTTTAGGACACATACGTCTGTGCCCAACGCTCTCAGCGTCTGAGTGGACTCTGTTTGTCCCATATGAGGTTACTAATGTGTTTTTTTGTTTTGCAGGTTTTTCCACGGGATTCTGTTCAGTCTGTACAATAAACATAAAAAGGAACGCATTTGTTTCATTCTTTGTTTCTCAATGTATAAACCAAGTGTTTTACCGTCTATGGTATATTCAAAAATTTAGTCAGTTAACCATTGTGGGTTGTTGAATGAAACCTTAACAAAACTGATGTAGTGTTTCTTCCTTCAAGGAGTTAAGGGGATTTGTGTAGCAGGCCATTGGTTACATACATCAAAGAATAACTTTCCGGAGATGTGTTGTAGTGGTTTGTTTGCTCACGGTCCATTCTGTAATCAATTTGGTGGCTACTTAAGTCATGTTCACTTCTGATGGTAGCCTAGCCTATTCTGTGTAAAATGTTTTGCCTGACCGTAAAAAAAAAAAACGCTTTCTTAACCTGAGGTAATGCTGCAGAACGTTTTGGGCTGAAATGTAACACTGGCAACTTGTTTTGAAGCGTATACATTTAAATGTCTACCTGTGGTCTTTCACTATTAAGTCTCAACGGTCAAGTGTACATTTCTAACGGGTAACGTCGCGGGAATAAGCCCACCTTTGTGTGGCAAAGGCAAGTTACTCATCGCAGACCATTTGCACTGTTTCAATCAAGTGTTTTCAACAGTGTATTTAACTACACAACTTCCGAAAGTGACTGGTGATCAAGCTATCTTGCTCGATTAACACGAGCTAGTACACCACTGTGAAACGTATACAACTAGGTTCTGAGGCAGGGGTTTTCAAATCTTACCCTATGAGGTCCGGAGCCTGCTGGTTTTCTGCTCTACCTCATTAATTTCACTCACCTGGTATCTAGTCTAAATAATTCTCAAAGGGGGTTGCAATTAAATGGAGTGGAATTGGCTTTCAGGTTCAGAATTGAAGACCCCTGTGCAAAGGCTACATACTAAGAAAATGAACCAACACGTGTGCCGTTATAGCTCACTGGAAATGTAGTATTTAGTACATAACGAAACGTGATTTTCCTCAACGCCGAAGTTGAAGCGTTTACAACACATTGAACCTAAATAAACATACGACTGCTTTTGCAGTCTTGATAAATAGGAACTTTCACATTACAAATAACATAACTTCAGCTAATATTTGTTGTATTTAATTTCGTTCCCCATGGAAAAGGCGTACCGGTATACGAGAAGTCCAGTAACTTCGCTACTCAAGATAGGGACATTAAAGGTTTATTAAATACACAGTACAAACATCCAGTTACTACAAACGTTAAAAAATATATTTTTTAATTATAAATAGCAAAGCATAGCCATTTATATATAAATGTATTAACAATGAGTCATCGTTTCACATGCTGTATCGTTCTAAAAGCTACGAGTGATGTTGAGAAGGTCGAGGTCACGGTCTGGACAGACACAAAAGTGGCCTTGGACATTAGCATCCAGCCATGAATGGAAGAACGTTGAAAGGACCCAGATGTCTTACGCATATTTTCAATGTAACAATAATGGAGTTGACTGTGAAGCTATCATCATAACCTTCAAGAGATCATCAATCAAGTTATGACACGGGCTACAATCCAATGACAGTGTGAATTCTCTCTGTGATGATTATGCTAGAATTCAGCTGAACTGTATCTACGATCCAATAACACAGACGTTTTATGTTTGGTTACGTATGATGTTGTTTAGTATTGTAATGTGAAGTACAATAAAAACCCATACCGAGATGGGTGAAATCAGAGTAGGCATGTCGGCTATTTAATTTCACTTAACATCTCTGGAAACATTGCAATGTGTAGCAAACCATTGGTTTATGAATACGTCTTACCGGAGGTATGTTGTCATGGAAATATACACTGCGTCTTTAAACTGCTCGGAGTAGGTTATCTTCGTAGTTACCTCGATGTTACCCGATAAAGGAAACGCACCTCCGCCCACAATTTTTACGGGGAAAATGCAGGCAAATTTGGAAGACCCAATCGACATTGTCGCACGAATTGTGAGAGGTTCACTCCGCATGGCGAGGGTGTTTGGAGACCGTACAAATCCCCTAACTTACCTTACTTAGGGCCAGACGTCACCAGTACCACTCGCCGGAGTAATGCCCCTTACTGTTAAACAGACAGTGCTATGCAACTTTTTGCTGAACATCTGAGCAAGAATTCATTTGCCTTTCAGTTCGCAAGGTGGTACTGTCTCTCATTAAACTGCTGGGTGCGTTCGTTGTGTTCCCAGGCCATGTAAGCGTTCTAAAGATCAAAGAGGCTTTTTATGCGATCATAGGTTATTCGCAAGGTGAAAACACTTGGTCTATTATTAATATGCATGGACTGGGCATATGTACAGCACACATTTTTGTCCATAGGAATCCCGAGGGTGATTGGTGCGACTAACTGTACACATCCCCATTAGAGCGCCTCTGGGAGAACGTGAGGGGGATGATGTGAACAGAAAGTAAGTAATTTTACTCTACTTTTTTTGGCAGTCAAGCTCAGGTATACGCTTATAGAGCAACCGTACATTGTCAGATCCGGCCTGCAACGCAAAACACATTGAAAGAAAAACCATGGCATACAGGATTTAGCATCATTAGTGTTACATATTGTCATTATGAGTGATTCTTTCAATAGCAAAAAGCTACCCTTTGGGTTCGATGTTGAAACCTGAGAGACAATAGCCATAGGTGGGGAGGGTAGTTGATTTAGCTTCTCCGACTATAATGCAATTGCCAACTGACCAAAGGTTTGTTCTCTTGAAGGTTCACTCTCATTCAATAGATGTATGACTGGGAATATCAGCTCAAAACAACTTGCCATGCATAGCGTAGTATTAGCCAACGTTAGTCACCATGAAATAGACATGAAACTACTGTACAAATGATGAAATGGGTCAACCTGTATGTGTGTCAGACATGGCTGACATCCACACCCAAGTCGTCCTGTGCAAAAAATAAAGAGAAAATCTGTTCAGTTGTGTCAAGACGTCAGCATTGATGCATCCACAGAACTCCTCTATGATTTCCACTCTTCCCTCCACCTGAGAGTCAGACAAGAGGCAGGCTGGTGGCTGGAGCAGATCAATAGTATCCCCCTTAACTGTACATCAGACAGGCATGTGAACTACATACAATATACATAAATATTTGAATTAAAATGATTCTTTATTCTGCTCTGCAAAACAATGTATAGAGGACAAGGTCATTCCAGCAATTCAGTGCATTTTCTTTAGAAGTCTAATTTACCTCATCTAATTGTAATATTATGTCATAATTGGAACATGTTCCAACTTAAAAACATTCCCCAATCTCAAAATGATGAATAAAAGAAACAGGGTTGATTAACTAAAGGGGAAAACATAATGCAAGTGGATATAATGCAACCATATAGCATATATTAAATTTCTAGCCTGTCAATCTATGGGTTGTAGATGTTCAATGTTATTTTGTTTGTTGAACCTTTTTTATAATTTCACATGTTGAAATGAGAGACAGGAATACAAATGTAATGTTGGTGCATTAGTTCTGCTTCAAGCCAGCTCCTTGAATGGAAAGACCCATCCTCTTAAAGCATTGCGCTTCATGAGATGTTCAGAAAGGTCCATCTGAGAGCTTAACTCATCCCTCTAAAAGAGATCACAAAGACACAATATGAGTATATTTTAATGTTACTTTATAACAGAATTAGAGTTGCTTAGTTAGTGTCGAGTGATTACCATACAGTTTTACATGAAGTTTAATACAAGTCATTAGCATTGCAAATCCGGCAGTGTCTTTCCTATCTGTGTGAGGAAAATTGTCTAAGGCAATGGAGGCAAGGAGACTTAAAATGGTCAGCCTCCCTTGGAACTACTTTGAGAAAAGAGATTTCTTGATTAAGAATTTGGTTATTCTTTGAACAATTTTAAGAATTAAAAAAAAGAAATTGCAAGGTCAATTTGATCAATACATTTTTTTTTTTTTTTTTACATTATCCTTATTATTATTTACTTTTTTTTTTCCCTTTATCCTTATCAAGGGTGCCAGTAATCATTGAGGTCACTGTGTGCTCTACTCATTTACGTGGGATTTATTTTTGGAGTTCCCATTAGAAATATATTAGAAATATTATGCTGTTTTCTTCTTTAAATATAGAAATAGGATACCTCAACTTGTCTTTGTAATTAGGCCAATTGAACATATTTACCTGGATGCTGACATTTCTGCTTTTTGGTTCACTCCTCAACCATTCCCTTCTGTGAAAGAGAAGATGATATAATGACTACAGGGAGACCATCTGTCTTTACTGAAAACACAGAAATGTTAAAAATATGAGTGTTGGATTTGGCATACCTTGGAGCCGACGTCACGACTCTTCGCTCTCAGCTTGTTAACTTGGGACTCTGCAATGTCAGCCCTCTCCTCTGCTTCATCCAGGTCATGTTGAATCTTGCGGAACTTGCTCAAATTAGAATTGGCCTGTTCCTCCTGATTTAAAAAACAATTTGTCACCCAAGATATGAATCAATACACATCAAATTGTAACTTGGCATGTCATCATAATACATAATAAATATCTGCTCAATCTACGCAGTACATAATGTGTGTTCGACTTACAGCATCCTCCGAAGTTCTCTTGTAGGATTTGACCTTTAGCTGCAGCTTGTCAACCAGGTCCTGAAGGCGTGACAAATTCTTACGGTCCTCTTCAGTCTTCAGGGGCAAAATAAGAGTGCATGAAAGATTCATGTCATTTACGCGCCTGAAGGTTTTTATACAGCCAAGTGCTCTGCCAGATGGTATCTAATGATGTACCTGGTAGGTGAGCTCCTTGATGCGTCTCTCATATTTACGGACTCCAATCACAGCATTACTGCTCTTCCTTTGCTCCACTTCCAATTCATTTTCCAGCTCCTTAACCTAGAAAGCCACAATTGATACATTTCATCTGTACTTACGCTTCCTTGAAAGTACAATAAGTATTTGACCCAAGAATAAATATTGGAAGTTTGTCTCAGGTACTCACTCTGGCTTCCAGCTTCTGGATCTGCTTCTTGCCGCCCTTCATGGCCATTTGTTCAGCTTCATCCAGACGGTGCTGCAGGTCTTTGATGGTCTGTTCCATGTTCTTCTTCATGCGTTCCAGGTGGGCGCTGGTGTCCTGCTCCTTCTTCAGCTCCTCTGCCATCATGGCTGCGTCGGTAATGGCCTTCTTGGCCTTTTCCTCTGCGTTCCTGCAGTCCTGCACGGCCTCCTCTACTTCATTCTGAAGCTGGGATGTGTCGCCCTCCAGCTTCTTCTTCTGGCTCAGCAGGCTATTGTTCTATGTACGTAAGTGTGGGGAATTACTTTCGTGGTGTTCTGACCTTTGTCAAGGGTTGTATATTTCAGAAAACCAAAACCCATCGCCGTTGGTGGACATCTCACCTGTGAGTGCAGAAGCTGAACTCTTTCGGTGACATCCAGGAGCTCCTGCTCAGCCAGTTTGCGTCCTCTCTCAGTCTGCTCCAGCAGGGACCTCAGCTCGTCCAGTTCGGCCTGCATCAGGTTGTTGCGTCTCTCCACCAGGGCAAGGTTTTCTTTCAGGTCATCATTGACACGATGTGCCTCATCCAGCTGCAGTTGAGAATCCTGCCGAGGAAGTATTTTGGGGTCGGTTTACTTGGTAGAATTCTCAATGTGGTATTTCAACAGGACCTAAATGGCTTATGTAGCATTTATATGAGACAGATGGGCCAGACTCAAACCCACGCTGCAGTGTATATGTCGGAGGCGACGTCTGAGACTGAAAGACTAAACTGAGGCCACCCACAAACTGATCTGGGTCGCGGACAGCCTGGGACTGTTGAACAATTCTGTTCACTTTGTCACCCGGTGTCGCATGTTTAAAAAAGCAATCTGTCACAAAAAGTAGGTGGCCCCAACCGCAAGTATGAGTATCATACAGTAGCGATAATGTAGACTGAACCAGACCCCCATCATAATACATTTCCTTAATGTGTAGTGACAAAAACTCTGTGGGAATCTCAGGGGTCAGACCTGCTGTGATTATATGACGGTACCAAATAGGGTTTTGTTTACCTTCAGATGGGCATGGAGGCCCTTCAGATGCTTCTGGGCCTCTGCTGCCTGCCTGTTGGCCTGGCTGAGCTGGATCTCCATCTCGTTCAGATCCCCCTCCATCTTCTTCTTCAGTCGGAGAGCCTCATTCCTGCTTCGAGCCTCCGACTCCAGGGAGCTTTGTAGTGTGTCCACCACTCTCTGCTGGTTCCTCTTATTCGTCTCCATCTCCTCGTCCTTCTCCACCAGCTTCCGCTCAATGTCAGCTTTGACCTCGCTGAACTCCATCTGTGCTCTGAGGATCTTGCCTTCCTCATGCTCCAGGGAGGCCTATGAGAACATTGGCATGGTACGGTTGCTTTTAGAAAAGGTAGAAATGCTAATTACGTTCAAGAAAGCTTTGGTGAAAATAGTGTTCTGTCCTACCATTAAGTATTCTCCTGTCTCACCTCAGCTTCTTCTAGAGCAGTCTGTATCTCAGCCTTCTCCTGCTCCAGCTGTTTCCGGACTTTCTCCAGTTCATGGATAGTCTTTCCTCCTTCACCAAGTTGCTCAGTAAGATCAGAAATTTCCTCTGTGGTAAAAAAAACCAGAATCAATCTTAATACCAATAAACATAATTTTAACAGTATGTTAGGCCAATATAGACCTTGGAGAATCTTGTTCTCCCTCTTCAAGGTCTCCAGATGATCCAGAGATTCTTCATATGAGTTCTTGAGTTTAAAGGGCTCAGTGCTGAGAGATCTGGCCTCTTTCTGGGAGCTTTCGAGCTCAGCCTGAGACTCCTCAAACTTTTGCTTCCACTCAGCCAGGACCTGAAGGTCATGCAGGTTTCATTAAGGGCGTTGACTACACTGTGTGTCACAGATTACTGTAATGAAGGCAACAAGGATTTGTTCATCTAATGTTTTCTTTTTACCTTGTCGAAGTTCCTTTGCTTCTTGTCCAGAGCGGCAGCAGCTGCATTGGATCGCTCTACATCCACCATAAGATCTTCAATCTCATTCTGAAGTCTGTGTTTAGTCTTTTCCAGAGAGGAACATTTAGAGTTTACAGCTTCTACAGCTTCCTCTGCATCCTGCAGACGCTGAGCCAGCTTCTTCCTAGTTTGACCAAAACCTTTTTATGTCATACTAACGACTGTTAATGACTTACAACACACCATTCTGTATTACGCACTTAGTCTCAGGTTAAACAGCCTAAAAACTACAAGACTAGGAAATAGGAGTTAGAAAACATCCTTACTTTGCTTCTTCAAGGTCCTCAGTCCTCTGGATGGCATCCGTTTCATACTTGGTTCTCCACTGGGCCACCTCAGCGTTGGCCTTGGACATGCTCCTCTGCAGTTCCACCTTGGCCTCCTGCTCCTCCTCATACTGCTCCCTCAGAAGATCGGAGTCATGGCGAGCGGACTGGACTGCATGGGCAAGTGCATTCTTTGCCTGGTAAAAAAAAGGGTAAATAAAAGAAAAGAACATGTCTACACTGTATATAATCCACAACTATCCAGGACTTGATAAGTAGGAAAACTGCATTCGTAGTGTAAATACCTTGATTTCCTCCTCCAGTTGCCTCTTCAAGTCTTCAATCTGCTGGACGTTGGACTGCTTACCTCTGGTCAGCTGGGACACCAGGGAGTCCTTCTCTTCCAGCTGTCTGGAAAGTTCACCTGTTTTCACACAATTAGTATAATTTAATATGACCCTCATCTGGCTGTGGCGATTCATTGCGGCTATTTGTGTGAATGCCAGTGTTGATCGTCTTACCTTTCTCAGTCTGAAGCTTTGCTCTCTGCATTGTGAAGTCATTGATGGATCGCTGTCCTTCCTCAGCTTTTGTCCGGTATTCACTCATCTGGTCCTCTAGAGCGCGGCACATTTTTTCCAAGTTGGTCTGAAAATGTGTTTTAGATACCACATCCAATCAACGAATCTAACAGCATGCGCTGTGCTTTCCTCAATATTAGACCCGTCTATGCATGGCATCGTATTGAGGTGGCAATTAATCCCACTGACCTTCGCCTTCACAATCTGCTCCATGTTGGAGACCACATCATCCAGCTCAAGCCTGAGCTCACTCTTCTCCTTCTCCAGCTTCTGCTTGACTCTCTGGAGGTTGTCAATCTGCTCTCCCAGGTCAGCCACGCTGTCTGCATGTTTCTTCCTCAGAGTGGCAGTTGTAGCCTCGTGCTGCAGAGTGGCCTCCTCAAGGTCTCGGCGCATCTTCTGGAACTCCGCCTCCCTCTTCTTGTTCATCTCAATCTGGGCGGCCGTGGCTCCGCCCGCCTCCTCCAGCCTCTCGCTGATCTCCTCCAGCTCTCTGGCCAAGTCTGCCCTCTGTTTCTCCACCTTGGCACGAGCAGCTCTCTCAGCCTCCAGCTCTTCCTCCAGCTCCTCAATGCGGGCCTGAAATGGAATAGGAACTAGCTGAGTATGTATCCAGCAACGATGCTGCTTGAGGAACTGAAACAGGTTCACCAATGTTTTCTTTTTTTAATTACCTGCAGCTCCTTCAGTTTTTTCTGCAGTTGGGCGCCCATGACCTGCTCATCCTCAATCTTGCTGTTAAATTGACTAATCTCAAAGTCCTTCCTGTTGAGAATAAATAGCATATTCAGTGTTTTGTACTGAATACTTTAAGCTTCTGCATTCTTTTTTAATTATCTGAAATGTTCTACCTAAATACATTTTAATCTGCAATCTCACTTCTTCATTCTCTCCTCCAGCTGATGCTTGTCATTTTCCAGGTCCATTAGACTCTCCTGGGTCAACTTCAAGTCTCCCTCCAGCTTTCTCTTGGCTCTCTCCAGGTCCATCCTTATTTTCTTTTCTTGCTCTAGAGAACCTTCGAGCTGAATAAAATTAATAATTTAAGTTGCGATCCAGCACATATCTGCTGTGGTTATAAGTGGAATTGCAAACAGCCATCCAAAACAACAGAACAAACTCATTTGAAATATTTGTTTCTGGCATTTTGTACTTGTTGTGATAAGTCCATCAGATTCAAACCCACGGCTAAACCACCCTAGGCCGTAAGAAAAAATCTAAATATTATTCATTTGCTTTTTGATACTCACATCATCAACTTGCTGCTCCAGTTTGTCTTTGGCCTTGGTCAGAGTGTTGACCTTGTCCTCCTCACTCTGCAGGTCATCTAATGTCTGCTGATGAGCCTCCTGCAAAGCCTTCTTCTCTTTGGTCAGCTTGGAAATGATTTCGTCCAGAGCTGCCATCTCTTCGGTCAGGTTTTTAACCTGAGGATACAGCGGTTTCATTACAAACCAAACAAACAGAATTTGAGTTTTTACAACACAGGATTGAAGAAAAAAGGTCCACCTTGTTCTCTGTGGCATGTTTCTCCTTCTCCACTTTGGCCAGGGTGAGCTCCAGGTCATCAATGTCCTTCTTAAGTTCAGAGCACTCGTCCTCCAGCTTTCTCTTCTTAGCAGTCAGCTCTGCGTTCATCTCCTCCTCATCCTCCAGTCTCTCTGTCAGCTCTTTGGCATTAGCCTCAAGCTGGATCTTGCTCTTGATCAGACCCTCACATCTTTCTTCAGCATCACAAAGATTGTCTTGTTCCTGTAAGAGGATCCATTAGTTGAAGGTAGATAAACAATAAAAATAAATGAATAATTCAAATGCAATTACTAACATGGGACTTTTCTCAGGCAAGACCTGTATATCTTGTTTTGGATATGTTCCATGACCCTTTTGCCATTACTTCAACTCACAGTTTGAACTTGAATCTGCAGGTCGTTCTTCTCCTGAAGAATGGATACCATTTTCTCTTCCAGCTCCTTCCTACGGGCCTCAGATTTAGCATAAGCCTCTTTGAGCTTCAGGAATTCTTCCTTCATGCTGGCCATCTCCTTCTCAGTCTCAGCTGACTTCAGTAGAGGTTTGATCTTGAAGTACAGTTTCATCCAAGGCCAGTTCTTGACACCCATGAAGGCACGTACGTTCCACTGAATTACCAGCAAAGCGTCCCTGCAAACGACCACACAGTCAGTCTTACTAATGCAACCTCTTTGAGTCTTTGTGACCTCTAACACATTTTCGTTCAATAGACACCTGCGCTCAACAATTTTCTGGAACTCTATCCTGGCAAGTAGACCGCGTGATCGGGCCTGAAAGTTGGTGATGATGAGAGCGAGTCGGTCGTCTCTCATCTCTTCAAGGGTACCCAGGAGGCCAGCCTTGAAGAACACCTAGTAAAGATACACAAACCCCACAAGTTAGATTAGTTATTATGATCCTAAAACCAACCTTTGGTCTTTGATCTATTTAAAGGTCATACTTTGGTGTGCCCAAATCTGTACTGGGTGTGGTCAATGTCCAGAGATCCTAGGAGCTTCTCAGCTGCCTTTTGATTGTCCATGAACTGTCCATCTGGCATGGCGCTTGGGTTGAGGATGCGGTACCTGGAGAAAAGAAGCAGAACCTAATTGCGCACATTGTTAAAACACCTGGCTTGACGTCTGGTTGACTTCTGTTTTGGAACAGAATCTTATTTTCGTGAATCTTATATCGACCTTTGTTTAAAGTCTCCGTAGAGGATCCGGTTGGGGAAGCCCTTCCTGCAGATCCGGATGCCCTCCAGCACCCCGTTACAGCGCAGCTGGTGCATGACCAGGGGGTTCTCCATGGCCCCAGGAGTCTTGGTCTCGTTGGGGATAATGCAGCGCACAAAGTGGGGGTGAGTGGACCTCAGGTTGGTCATGAGTTTATTCAGGTTCTCCTGTGTGCGTGTAAGAAAACTTCCCAATCAGTTATTCAGTGGCCAAAAACCTCATAACGTTCCACAGCAAACATGGACATAAATTTACCCTGTGCAATGCAGACACCGTCTGAAAGGAAGAGCCTTTCTTCTTCTTTCCTCCAGATGCTTTCTCCTCACCAGCTATATGGGAATGAAATCCAAATATTCTACTATTATTACTTGTCTGGTTATAGTAGTGTTTTGCACCAGCAGAAACTTCCACAGGTAAAACTACTGCAAAACAGACCAGCTTCACATACTGTATTATTGTATACTGTCTGGAACTGCGGAATGTCTCAGAGAGATGTGACACAACTTCCATTGACAGCAAATATTTTCATTTTGTAGACAAAAAAACAAGGTCTCTAGAGTCGCTCTGAAATCTCTCTTAAGTGTTCAACTGGGTTTAGATCTGGTCCTTGAGACAACAGTGCAGTAATCATTCACACCCAGTAGGTGGCGACATTATCATGCTGGAAGTGTTTCATCATAAGTAGAAGGCAATCTATACAAGATGAAAACCCCCCAAAATATTTATGTAACTGTTTAAAGTTTAAGTTTCCACAGATCTTATAATCAAGTTTAGTTGAAAACGAATAATGTAGAATACTCTAACTGTGTGTTTGCCACAGCCGTGACCAGTCAAGTTCTAGTATCATTACAGAAGAAGTATGATTTTAATGCAGAAGGCAAACTTCTGTACTGTATCTAGGGGGGAAAAGTGTGAGTTCTGAAAGCTAAAATGGCTCCGATTATTACCGGAATCTGCACCGGCATAGCCTATAAAGAGCGTGGACAGCAACTTGAGCGTTGACTTCTGGAACAGTCCGACCACGGTCTCGTTCAGCGGGTCCTTGTTCTTCACCAGCCAGTTGCAGATGTTGTAGTCAACGGTTCCGGCGTAGTGGATCAGGGAGAAATGGGCCTCTGGTTTACCCTTAATGACCCTGGGCTTTTGGAAGTTTTTCCCAGATGGTTGTCGTAGAGCTTGGCTTTAAATGTGGCATCACTGGCCTTGGGGAACATGCACTCCTCTTCCAGGATGGACATTATGCCCATGGGCTAAAAGCAGAGGATTGGGAATGAATAAAATACAAAACAATACGGAAACCAACTGCAATGCTGAAGATACAGACCTTCTCAATGAGCTCTATGCAGGCAGCCAAGTCCATGCCGAAGTCAATGAACTCCCAGACGATGCCCTCCTTCTTGTACTCCTCCTGTTCCAGCACAAACATGTGGTGGTTGAAGAACTGCTGCAGCTTCTCGTTGGTGAAGTTGATGCAGAGCTGCTCAAAGGTGTTGAACTGAAAGAATAGATGGTTGTTCCTGTTAGCCACGTATGTTTCGGTAATGTTGCAACCTTTTAACTTTCTTCTAAATGCGTGCCCCAGACAAATGCAGGCTTGGGTGTCCAAGAGCCCCACCCGCCACAAAGATCTGCAAGAGCGCAAAGAGGCGAAGCAGCGAACCTCCCTTGCAACCCCAATGCATGGTTGGCGCTCCTGGGTTCTGAAGTGTTTTTGGTTTCGCACACCCTTGTTGCAGAACCTAGTTTAAAGTAATCTGTGCAGATGCACCATTTCATTGCACATTTTAGTTTACAAAAATCGAATACATCTCACAAGAAGGATCGGAACAAAAGGTTTTGCGATAACAGAAACTTCCTTTCTTAATAATCATTTCAGAGCGTTGTCCCAAGGTCCTGAAAACGTGTCAAAACACTCACGTCAAAGATCTCAAAGCCAGCGATGTCCAGCACACCGATAAAGTACTGCCGTGCATTCTTAGTGTCCAGAGACTGATTGATTCTCATCACCATCCAGAGGAACATCTTCTCATATACAGCTTTGGCTAGAGCACCAATAGAGTAGTTCACCTACACATTTTAAAAGAAACAGACTCATCATAAACAGACTCAGCTTAGTGTTCAATGGAATAATAATAAATAAAGGTTATCCTGAAAGTTATTCACTTGTAAAAACTTTTTTTTTTTTAAACGTACCTGCTGGACATTTTGACCTTTGGTGACCCACTCATTTCCTACTTTGACCCTCGGGTGACACAGCCCCTTGACCAGGTCAGCCGAGTTCAGGCACATCAGGTACGAGGCTTTGTCAACATCTGAAATAACATTGTTTTATGATCACATCAGGAACTAATTTACAATCTGAAAATGTATTTACTGCATTGAAGTGGCAGTTCCTGCGTCATGGTGACCTGCCCTTGGGTTTGTCTGAGTAGAGTACTGTATATTGAAGTTCTGCACCCACCCTCTGTGCCATCTGCCTCTGCCTGCACCTCCTTCTGCACCCACCCTCTGTGCCATCTGCCTCTGCCTGCACCTCCTTCTGCACCCACCCTCTGTGCCATCTACCTCTGCCTGCACCTCCTTCTGCACCCACCCTCTGTGCCATCTGCCTCTGCCTGCACCTCCTTCTGCACCCACCCTCTGTGCCATCTGCCTCTGCCTGCTCCTCCCTCTGCTTGTTCTTGAACTTCATGTTGCCGTAGTGCATGATGGCCCCAATCAGCTTGTATATGCCGTTCTTCTCCTCTTGGGTGAAGCCCAGTACATCGAAAGCTTCCTGGTATGGAATGAAACATAGTTGAATTACATTGGACAGAATTGGATATAAGTTATTGTAGTGATATTCAGGAGATCACTTTAAAAACAGCTAGTAGTAATTAGGTTATGATTAATACCTCGAATTAAAGGGTAACAAATTTGCTGGTCAAAAACTATCTTCTTCCAAGAGCCCCAGTGGTTGTTTGTGAAATACCTGAAATGCTCCTGACATCTCCTCTTCTAATTGAGGAGCATTACATTGTCGGCAGTGAATCTTACATCAGTAGCCATTAGCTCTTCCCCATCGTTGATAGAAGCTACGGTTGTTTCTCCTTGGGAGATGAAGGCGTAGTCATATGGGTTATTAGTAATCAACAGCATCTCTGAAAAGACATGAACAGTATTTCCTTACCGGCCTGTCTGTGTCACAGGCTATCACAACTACTCAGGTCCTTTTTAGAATGAAACCAGCTTAGTTTTCCTTACTCACCCAGCAGCTCTGGTTTCTGCTGGGAGAGGATCTGGTAGAAGATGTGATAGTCTCTCTCAGCCCTGAGCTGGAATGTAACTCGCGACTTCTCCAGAAGATCTGATCAGCATGGAAAAGGGTTTTGCTGTTAATGCGTTTCCTGGCAATGAGATCTGTCCTGAGGAAGCTGAGTATGTTACTCACAAGTCTCGATGTCGGCAGACGAAAGCTTCCCACTGACTCCAAAATGAATTCGGATGAATTTACCCTGTAAATTTAAATATGATGAACTTGCCTAATGAGCTGGCCTAACACAAAAACAGTGTAATAATCCTAAAACTGAAAATCCTACATATTCGGCCTTCCAGACAAAACGATCAAAACGGGAATAATGAAGTACAAAATACGTTTTGAACAACGTAAACAGTGCCCCGGGAGTTTGTTATATTTATATTTATCGTTTTAAATTATATTTGAGTTGGTTAATTTCATACTTATGTGCTAGTCTTATTTTACACAGAATGTGCATTCTTAAACATTATACATTACTGTTTATGCGCATGTAACTGACAGATCTAAGCTGGTCTGTTGAGTCGATGCTTTAAGCCGGAAGGGCGTGTATGAGACCTTCGTTGCAAACAGTTAATTTCGTCACGGTCCTTGAGTTGGTCCATGTGGAGCGTCATCGAGCTGCAAGAAAGGTAAACTCACAAATCTGGAGGAGTTGTCATTCCTGATGGTCTTGGCATTACCGAAAGCCTCCAGGGCTGGGTTGGCCTGGATGATTTGATCCTCCAGGGTCCCCTGGGAATCCACATTGTGTTAATATTACACTCCGCACACAACGTAAATAATACCATCTGTATGAACAACATTTATTTCGCTGACTTGTTACGAGGTATGTTTTATTTCCGTTGGATCATCAATAAAGCAAATGGTACCTTTTTTTCTTCTGCAGCACTTTTCTTTCCGCCAACAGCAGCAATGCTGGCGAAGTACTGGATGACTCGTTTGGTGTTCACAGTCTTTCCAGCACCGGATTCTCCGCTAAGGCAACACCCCCGTACAACTCTCAGAATGTCCGAACTATTAATAGCTGCTAATAGAGGGAGGACTTTTGTGGATATACTTACGTAATAAGGACAGACTGGTTTTCGCGATCTGTTGAAAGAATGAACAGTAAAATGGTCACATTCTAAACGTATTTTCCTATGTCAGTCTAGGGAGGTAAATGCTGTGTTCTTGG
>JACXGK010004644.1:13492-28986 GCA_016801125.1 Novumbra hubbsi
ATCTCTTCATACCTGAGAGGGAAATGGCCTCATCCACACTGAATTAACTAATTATGTGGTTAGCTGGTCCAAAGAGGATCAGGCCTAACCTCAAACATTGTGATACACCATGTTACACCCATATTATCAGAGTTGTGTTTAGCTTTGTGACAACTAACAGCCATTTAAAAAGCTTTTGAGCCTGTCCAGGCGGATATCAATGTCAACACTGTTAAATGCAGGGTTGAGTAAACAGAAACATAACCATGACTTGTAGCTGCTTTCACAAAACTGAAATATAGATGGTTCTGGGATTCAAACTGGATTTGACTCATTTGCCTTTAAAGACCAATGCTTTAGATTTTCCTTTATCTGATAGCATGTTGTGACTTGTACTCTACATACCATCAAACTCTGAAGATTCTGCTTCTACTCTACATATATCCGTCTGGGTAGATGTTACACTTGTTATTCTACACTGACCATGATACCCTGAAGATTCTGCTTCTACTCTACATATATCCGTCTGGGTAGATGTTACACTTGTTATTCTACACTGACCATGATACCCTGAAGATTCTGCTTATATGAGGCATTTGCACAGTGCATTTAGTTGGGAGACTGTGAAAGAAAATGTTTTCTTAGTTCAACAAGTTTGATGAAGACAATAAAAGTAAATGGTTTGTAAACCCCCAAGCTGGTGGGGAAACCAACATCCACTGTAAGATGGTCCTACAAAATGTTATTTTGACTTTCACTTCATCAGAAGGGTTTTAATATGGCCCTCACAACCAAAGAAAGATCTCAAGAGGCAATTTCTCGCGTCCTCTATTCTACAATCTTGTCTCCTTAAAACTCTTTTGAGGAGATCAGAAGTGTGGGACCTTTGCTTTCATATCCAAAGGCTTGTGAGGATAGTGGATGCAAGGAGTGTGAAAGTTAGATTGTCCTCTTTCAATGAACTCTAAGTTGTAGAGAGGATAGTGGATGCAAGGATTATGAAAGTTAAATTGTCCTCTTCCAATAAAGCTGCATTTCGTTTGCCCTCCAAGTCTTACACTCTTTGGTTAAATCATAACAAAGTACAAATTCTTCTGAAAGCTACAAAATAGTAGTTCTAACCCAGGTGGTTTATCTAATTAGAAATTTGGAATTGAGAACCAACTCTCATTTCCAATGTTGACCTGGCCAACGGCTCAGTGATTACAAAACAAAACACTCACTTACGCATGATTACAATAAAAAAAGAGGCCTGAAAACAAAAGGAAGCATTCAAAACCCACCGGTTAATTAGATGGTAAATGAGTCTTCTAAGGCCAATTAGGGTGGAGCAGACACAGGCTGTTCTGCGTGTTCCATGTTCTGATTTGGTGATCTATGCACCTTTTCCATCTGCCTGCTCATCGTGACTTAGTGTGCTTTTTTCCATTGTACCTCCTGTATTTTTGAATGTCTTTCATTCATTTGTAACTGAACGTTTTGTCTTGCATTGTCATGCCATCATTCTGGTGTATATTGGAAATGAGAACGGGTTCTCTTTCGGATTGACTTGGTAGAATAAATGAGAAATGAAAAACCCCCCAGAAAAGACATTGTTTCGTACTGCTGCACGTTACGGGTCTACAAAGAGGGGTGAGAAAGAGAGGGAGATGGAGAGAGAAGAGCACACGGGGTTGAAGGACCCAGAACCTGAGGGGAGCGAGGGGGGTGTGCGTGTTCTGATTAAAAGGAATTCAGGCAGATCAAAGAGATTTGATTAGGCTTGCGAAAGAAGTTTAAACAAATCTTTAGATGAAAAAAGAGACTCTTCATTTCCTGTACTTAAGTTTGAATTAAAATGTAATGGACAAACATTGCTTGATCTCCTAACAAACGAAGAGGCTTTGATTCAAGTAGCTTAAGAGATGAATGTAGACATGATCTCATTGCCTGACAGTCAAGGGATCTTTTTATATTTAACCCCTTCTACACTTCTGTCCTTCATTCTACTCATCCTTATTTGCAATTGGGATTTTATGGAAATAAAATTCAACAAATGTTTTTTTTCTGCTAGCTTAGAAAATGTAAATTAATAAATATATTCTTAAAGGAAATGATGGCCCTTAGCTGTTTCACCTCAGGAGCATAACAGGCTTTATATCACACAGTATCTTCACATGGCTGAACTCATAAAGACCCTATTCTGCTTGGCTTGGCCAATAACATTTATCTGTCTAGTTCACTAAAACACCGGCAATGTGTCGATGCTGATTTATATTTTGCTTTTGTTGACATTAAATATTAAGTATATCCTCAGGTTTATCTAGCTAACGTCATCATTTGCAATTAATCTAACCAGCATTTACCAGTTTTAGCAAGGTGTCCCCAAATTCTTATTCATAACCAAGCCGGTCCCTAACAAAATGTATTTAGGCATATAAAAAACAAGCTGACATTTTATCGAACCAAATTAATTATCTTTCTGTTGCTAGTTGACCGTTGTATTTTGGCCAGCAATACTAACGAGGTGACCAGCACAGGTGAAAGACATCTACATCACTTCATAAACCGTACTTTAACTAGCTAGCATTAATTACATCCTTCAGATCCGGCAGCCATTTGCATTGGCTCATTCTGGAAAGTTTGCTTGCGTAATTTGATATGCAACCGCCGCTCAGTGTGGCTAGCTACCCTTCGGCCAGTGTGGCTAGCTACCCTTCGGCCAGTGTGGCTAGCTACCCTTCGGCCAGTGTGGCTAGCTACCTTCGGCCAGTGTGGCTCGCTACCCATTGTTCAGTGTGGCTCGTTTTTTTGCCACAAAAACTTTTATATTTCTTAAACCTTCCATAAAACAATTGCAACGCAATCAGAAACTAGATGCACATTTTGATACCTGTCAAGTCTCTGTAGTGCAAGGACTGCAGGAGGAGTTAGGGTGGTATTAATGATAAATCAAATAATATTTATTTAAGATTACATTAAGTGGGGGTCACCCCCACTTAATGAACAAAGATTGTATTTTCACGCATGAGTCGCATCTCATTGTAAATAGTTATAACTTAATATATGAAATGTATTGTAAATAGTTATAACTTTATATATAACATGAATTGTAAATAGTTATAACAATGTACAACATGTATTGTAAATAGTTATAACCTAAGATATAACATCTCAGCAGGTTTTATCTACACTATATTTCCTGAATGTGTCCCCATTCCCTCTGGTCAAACTATACTGAGGATATAGTGCAGTTTGGGACCAAGCTGATCCAATATTAGTATAATTATTTTTAAATTAATTAATATGAGCTTTTGAAGTACCACCAGAGGCTCTAATTACCTAACACTGTAGAGGTGTAGCTGTAATTGGTGTGAAGGTGGAGCTGTAATTAACTAACATATAAATTGATTTGTGATTAATTAACATGGAGGTGGAGCAGTTTTTCTTAACATGGAGGTGGAGCAAAAATTAGCTAATGGAGGTTGAATGAACCTACTTGGTTTTTAACCAGTATCAAGCTGATCAAGCTAGTTCAACAGGTCAAGCCCAGGGTCTCTAGTTAGAGAAACTTCTAGACCAGTTTTATGTTACTTTTAGAAAGTCAGAGGTGCTTTGTGCCAAAATGTGAAGCTGAATGTAAAAATAACAGGGAAAGTTACATGTCCATTCATATCTCCAGAATGGTTACAGATAGAAGCCTACATTTTTTTCCACATTGTAGGGGACAGTCTTCCGAAAAGAATGAATGAAGAAGACATGCCGTTTGTGTATTTCTGTAAGGTAGAAGCCTTCCAAATCTTTACCACGAAACCATTATCATTAAAAAAGCTATATGAGTTAGCTAGCATTGGTCAGTTAGTTAGTGTTGGTCAGTTAACTACTGTTGGTCAATAAGATAGTGTTGGTCATGTTGGCCACACCAGTCGCTATTAAAGTTATTCTTGCTCATTTTGATTAGTTAGCTGGGGTTAGCTAAAGTCGGTCAGTTAACTTGTGTGGGTTAATTTGCTAGTGTTGGTCAGTTAGTTAAAGTTGGTCAGTTAGCTTGTGTGGTTCATTTAGCTAGTGTTGGTTAGTTAGCTTGTGTTGGTTAGGTATCTAGTGTTGGTCAGTTATTTAAAGTTGGTCAGTTAGCTTGTGTTGGCCATTTAGCTAGTGTTGGTTATTTATCTAGTGTTGGTTAGTTAGCTAGTGTTGGTCAGTTAGCTAGTGTTGGTCAGTTAACTATTGTTGGTCAGTAGGCCATTGGTGGTTAGTTAGTCTTGTTGGACACACAAGTTGTTATTAACTTAAATCTTGGTCATGGAGAGTATCACATTTTTGCTGGATCTGGGATTCAACAACCTTTATTAACCACTAGGCCTTCTGCTGCCCCTCATGAGAGAGAGGGTTGAAATGAAGAATCAGAGAGACAGCGAGAATGAGAGACAGAGGAGAAAACAGACTGGCGAGAGAGAAGATGGAGAAAGGAGAGAGGGTGAGAGAAGAGAAGATAAGGAGAGGAGAGAAAGAGTTCATAGAGAAGAAGAAAAATGGAGTATAGCATGGGAAAGAAATGAGAGAGAGAGAGGTGGGTGAAGTAGCAAAGGCAGATATTGGGATTGTGAGGTCTCCTTGAATAAATCTTTTTAAGAAACTTTCTTTAACATACCCTGATTCAATAAAATTGATTGATCCTAATGATTTGGATTTCCTTTGAACTTTCTGAAGGCCTCTGTTTTTTTGTGAAAAATGCAGAAGTGTCAAATTCAAAATGATGAGATAGGCGAGGTACAAAACTCTGTCCGCTCGTGCTTCTCTGCAAAAATAAGAAGATGATTCTGCCCATTTTGCACTTTCCTTTTTCTCAGTTTCCTCTTCCTGACCTGCTCCTAAAAAGTGACAGTCAGCATCCTGGTTCCTCCTTAACGATGTGTAATCAGCACGCTGTGTTCTGCATAATAACCTCCATGTTGGAAAGAACCAGCGTCACAGCATGTTTTTCTGGGATCCAAATGGTCCCCTATCCCCTACAGCACCTCCCTTCCCTGATGGAAACCAGGGCACTACGAGGAGAATGGGGCACGGCCATAGACGGACATCTGGTCCTGGATGGCCACTGAATGAGCATCCTCAAAGTAAGACTGTGGGACTCAGAGTTAGGCAACAATTTGCATAACGGATTTATTTCTTTTTTGCAGGGGCTCAGCAGAATCCTAAACATAACACACACCCCTAATCTTTCCTGTATAATTATATCCTTCACATGTAGATGTTTGGTTTTACTTCACCCATAGATGTGTATCTCTTCCTGGACAAACATCAGAAACTGATAGGATACTGTGAGATTAGATTGCTTTGCTGTCATTTAGTTTTTACTGTAATAACACTGATCTGTCACACCAGGATGAAAATGCTTTGAAGTATGAGGTTGTGTTGCCTCTCAAGAAGTTCCCTACAGATGCAGAATCCTAATGTGATCATCCTGTTGCACTGCAGGAAATCCAAACTTGAAATGTATTTGAAGTTTAAAAGTGTTCCGAAAGTGTAAAATGTCAGATGTAGTTGCCTTAATGAATAATTTTCTAACCCATACATAGAATGTTTAATTTTGTCTTGCTGGCAGACTCTGTCTATCTGCTTTGTAAAAGTGTCTCAAGTCATGATACTGCATCTGTATTAATAATTTAGTGCACTGGCCTCTCAACAGCCACTCCTGAAAAGTAGTGCATTAAATAGAGAATAGGGTGTCATTAGGGACGTAGTCATTTTCCTGTTTTACTTTCCCTGAGGTCTACTAGACAGATGCTTGAGTCAGGATGGCATCAGGTGGCATCCAAGTTGGTCGACTTCCATGTCCTTCTCTCAGTCATAAGCAAAGGAACACATTCGCAAAGAGCAGAACGCAGGCCCCGAATCTCAGCAAATAAGGGAGATTTTATAAACGTCCAGGGGACTATTACTCAATCCCTTGATGTTCCTGGGACGTCCTGTGGACTCGTTTTTGTTTGCACAGATAAGAGTGTCATTAAGACCCTTGTCCATGCTGACAGGAAAAAAAGCAGGAAAAGATTGGAAGTCGGGTGTGTGACCATTACTCATTAGGGTCTTGTAGAGGAATTGTTAGAACTCTGTGTTTTGATTAAGTTGTCGTTTAGGGACAAACAACACCTGACAACCAGATGAGATGTTGACAAATTAGCAGAGACATGCAATTCATTTATCTACTGGTGATTAGGGACACGGGCTGTACGTATGTTTCTCCTTGTACCCAGAGGGCCTCCTATCCCACCATCTCCCCTAGTGCTCTAAATAGTGAATAGTGTGTCGCTTGAAACAGCTGCAACTGGGCTGAAATGGGAAAAGAGACAGAGGCATAAGAAACGAACTAGAGGTAAAACAGTAAGGGAGGAGAAACCAAGGAGTGAGGGAGAAATGGTTAGGGTGGAGATCAGAAGAAACATTTATGGAGGACAGGAGGACAAATAAAGGAGAGGAGGAGAAACAGGGATGTAGAAGAGGAGGATGAACAAAGGAGAGGAGGAGAAACAGAGAGAGACAGTTATTAACATAAATCAGGTGACCACACGGACTGGTTGGCAGTTGGTAGGAAGCCCTGGTGTTCTCCCAAGATGCACTGCTGCTTTTCCACACAAATAATGGCTGCGACAAAAAATCCACTGTCACTGTTTTGTTCTCCATGTCAGTCTCTTTACAATACAAACACACACGTTGTGAAAACACACAATCACATAAATGACCTGCAATAACAATACAAACACACACGTTGTGATAACACACCATCACATAAATGACCTGCAATAACAGTAAAACACACACGTTGTGATAACATACCATCACATAAATGACCTGCAATAACAGTAGAAACACACACGTTGTGATAACACATGTGTTTACTAACTGCCTAATTAATTACAATTTAGAAAAAAACGTATTTGTTTGTCTTTATTACTGGAGCAATAGACCACAAATGTCAGGCGGGTGGATTGTGGGACACCAGCTGACCCCCCCATCACATTAAGAAGGAAGCTGCAGGTGATGGACATCACCAGGTGAAGTCATCATACCTTCGTTGAGCACAAGGAACGGAAGTGTATTTTACCCGGAACATTTAGACATTTGTTGACTATTACACCTGTCTGTCTCTATTGTCTTTAAAGTAAGCTTTGGTAGAATACGTCTTCATCTGTGAAATCAGATTTCCACTAAACACATTCAAACAATGTGGTGTGTTGTGAACCAGTAAGGGGTTGTCTGCTCCTCTTCTCACTGAGGAGGTGATCTGTGGCCACAGCCAAGGGATTTGATGATGCTCACGGTTAGTCTCCATTGCTGTGTCTTTCAGTAGGACACACATTAATTGTCTTGAACTGATACAATACAACATATAACGGTCATGTTTTACTTGTTTCTTATGCATTTTCAAAACACTTCACCCTCCCTGTGTTTTTGCACCAAAAAGCATTGCCGTATGATGGTAACGGAGGAAGAAGAGAGACAGATGCTGCTTTCCTGGAGCCCGGGGCGGAGGACAGTGCCAGGTCAAGAGGGCCTTATCAGTAGAACACAGCAGAATAAGAGGGATCCCCAACTCAGCACACGGAGCTAACCATGGAGGCAACAGGCCCCACCCACACGGAGCTAACCATGGAGGCAACAGGCCCCACCCACACGGAGCTAACCATGGAGGCAACAGGCCCCACCCACACGGAGCTAACACTTGATTCGGTCCATGTGCCTCAGGGTCACATGTTTTAATGCACGACTGACTCATCTATTGTATCTCTATAATTTCTTTTTACCTCCAAAGTTAACCGGGTCTACTATTATTGCTTCATAACTCTCTGAAACATCTGTCATCATAAGCTGTCATTTATTTACATCAAAACCAAACTAGTCTTACCTACCTAGACTTCCTCCCCCTCTCCTCCCCTACCTCCCCCTTCCCTTCCTCATCCCTTCCTCCTCCTACCTCCCCCTTCCCTCCCCCTTCCTTCCCTTCCCTCCCAAATATTTCCTGTCTCCCTCCTCCTACCTCCCCCTTCCTTCCCTTACTTCCCCCTTCCTTCATGCCTCCAACCTCTGGCTCCCCCCTTCATCTTCCCCCACACCCAAAGGCACCTCCATCTTCTCCATCTTTAAAGACAGTCAATGTTCCCTTCCACAAACCAACCTAAACTGTGCCACCTGCATTTGGCATCTGGCATCCCTGTCCGGCCCAGATAAATGAGTGGGGACACCTGGGGATTTGGTGAAATTGCTGCAGCCTGGCAGTATTTGCTCTCTGACAGAAAGCTGCCCTGGCCGGCCCAGATAACAACACGGAAGGTCCAGATTACAACACGGCAGGTCCAGATTACAACACGGCAGGTCCAGATTACAACACGGCAGGTCCAGATTACAACACGGCAGGTCCAGATAACAACACGGCAGGTCCAGATTACAACACGGCAGGTCCAGATAACAACACGGCAGGTCCAGATTACAACACGGCAGGTCCAGATTACAACACAGCAGGTCCAGTGTGACCTAATGCTCTAATGCTCCACGGCAAACCACCCCAGGGTTCCATACACCCACCTATCACCTGCGTAGTGCACTCCTTCTGACCAGGCTTCTGGGCCAATGTGGTACACTGAGTTGGGGGCAGGTCGGCGTTTGGGAGTCATCCGCTTGCATGCTCTGTGGGGGGGGACTACAACTGCTTGTTGTACTACAATACATCTACAATAGATCTACAATAGATCTACAATACATCTAGAATACATCTACAATAGATCTACAATACATCTAGAATACATCTAGAATACATCTACATACATCTACAATACATCTACAATACATTTACAATACATCTACAATACATCTACAATTCATCTACAATACATCTACATACATCTACAATACATCTACAATACATCTACAATACATCTACAATAGATCTACAATACATCTACATACATCTACAATACATCTACAATAGATCTACAATACATCTACAATACATCTACAATACATCTACAATACATCTACAATACATCTACAATAGATCTACAATACATCTACAATAGATCTACATACATCTACAATACATCTACAATACATCTACAATACATCTACAATACATCTACAATACATCTACAATAGATCTACATACATCTACAATACATCTACAATACATCTACAATAGATCTACAATACATCTACAATACATCTACAATACATCTACAATACATCTAAAATTGATCTACATACATCTACAATACATCTACAATACATCTACAATACATCTACAATACATCTACAATAGATCTACATACATCTACATACATATACATGTCACCCAAACAGCACCCTGTTCTCTATATAGTACACTACTTTAGACCAACAACCTATTCCCTATATAGTACACTACTTCTGAGCAGCTCGCCACATTTGCTTGATCAAACATGGAATAAGGGTGCCAATTGGAACACTATGTGTGTTTTAGACCCTGAGGCAGAGGATCATGGTGTTTGTTCAACACTAAGATGTAATCTAACATCATTAGCTGGAACAGGATAGATTTAATGTGTGTGAATCTTATAGATGATAATTAGTTGCATATCTACTGCAGTTTGGGCTATATTGGGCTGTAACTTTAACACATAGAGACATCCACAGAGTGGTATGGACTGTTTTCCTACCATTGGGTATTTACAGATCTCAATCAAACATGTTGCCATAACCAGACTTTTTTATATCAAATATTTATGAATATCTACGTGAGCCACATTATACAAAATAAACGAATTAATATTTTGATTTTGTGTAATTGAAAGCAACCAGCAACTGACAGGCAATCCCATTGCAGCTAGTTATAATTTAGTATTCAATAAAAATTGTTATAACAGTGGACCAAAGTAAAAATATAATATGGGAACATTTTTGAGGGCAAATAGGACATCGGTGCCCAACATCACTGGCAAAACCACCTCTCTACTTCTCTCTCACTCTCTCAACCTTCTCTCACTCTCTCTCTCACTCTCTCAACCTTCTCTCACTCTCTCTCCTCTCACTCTCTCAACCTTCTCTCACTCTCTCTCCTCTCTCTTTCTCTCACTCTCTCAACCTTCTCTCACTGTCTCCTCTCACTCTCTCAACCTTCTCTCACTCTCTCTCTTTCTCTCACTCTCTTTCTCCTCTTACTCTCTCAACCTTCTCTCACTCTCTCTCTCCTCCCACTCTCTTTCCTTTTCTATATCTCTCACCCTTTCTCAAGCTCTCTTTCTTCTCTCCAGTTTTCCTCCTACTGAACCCTATTAGACTAAATGATAGGCTGGATGAAAGTCAATTTGATGAACAGCTTCTGGTAATCTGGGAAGGAAATTGCAGTATCATGACTAGCTGTTAAGATATCCTGAAACGAGTTTATCTGAGAAAATTAGATCGTTCAGGTCTGTGTGTGCTGTGTGTGTGTGTGCTGTGTGTGCGCTTGTGTTCGTGCGTGCATAATTGTTCAGTATGTGAGGTGCAGAGAGTAACTTACTATATAGTGTACATAATATACATGTAAGAGTCATAGACACCGTGACATGTGATGTGTCCATGTAGAAATGTTTAGCCATCTTATAGCTGGGTGATGGAACAATTTAAATATAAACAAATTAAGTTACAGGTTTTCAAAATAGCTATAACACATTTCTTGAAACCTTCGCCCATTTTCTCAAAACTCTAAACACAAAACCAAATCTTCAAACTACATTCACAAAACCCCAGAAATCAAACACTCGCCTCAAAACTATGTATTCTCTTCTCCAAATCACACAATGCTTTCAAATCATACACACAGCCAGTCACTATATAAACACTTGAGAGCATTCATGAGACACTAAACAAAAAAATGGTGAACACAGCATGCATGTTTAGAATTGTAAATAGTAAACACAAGTGATTGAATCATTAAATATGTTTTCTAATTTCATCAGCATTTAATCATGTTTCCTGATGGGGCAGGATGTTAGAGGCCTCATCAGGATTTAATCATGTTTTTGATATGGCAGGATATTAGAGGCCTCATCAGCATTTAATCATGTTTTTGATATGGCAGGATATTAGAGGCCTCATCAGCATTTAATCATGTTTTTGATATGGCAGGATATTAGAGGCCTCATCAGCATTTAATCATGTTTTTGATATGGCAGGATATTAGAGGCCTCATCAGCATTTAATCATGTTTTTGATATGGCAGGATGTTAGAGGCCTCATCAGGATTTAATCATGTTTCCTGATGGGGCAGGATGTTAGAGGCCTCATCAGCATTTAATCATGTTTCCTGATGGGGCAGGATGTTAGAGGCCTCATCAGCATTTAATCATGTTTTTGATATGGCAGGATATTAGAGGCCTCATCAGCATTTAATCATGTTTCCTGATGGGGCAGGATGTTAGAGGCCTCATCAGGATTTAATCATGTTTCCCAAATCCATCCAATAAACCCCTCTTCTCTCCTCTCTTACTATTCCCTCATCTCCTAAGTTTTCCAGCCCTCCTCACCTCATTTTCCCCTCCTCCCTCTCCTTCCAAACTCTCCCATCTCCTCTCCTTATTTCCTAGACCCCATTGTATCCCCTCCTCACCCCCCTGCTCCCCCATCTCCTCCCCTCCTCCCCTTCTTTCTCTGTCCTATCTCCTCAATTTCTCCTGCTCTCTCCTCATACCCTTTTGTTTTTGCTCACCCCTCTCCTGTCTTTGTGGTATGCCTGTGTTTCATGTGTGTGTGTTTGTGTGTTTGCAGTCATGTTTGCTTGCATGTTGTGTGTGTGTGTGTGTGTCTAATGCATAGCTATTCATCATCATCAGTTTAATAGCCTCTCCTGTTGACCTGTTGCTCTGATCATCTGGATTACCTCATGTAGCCCCCATCACATTTTTCACACCATTAATTTAACTCATTTTAACTGTGAACATTCATGACAGGTTTTAATTTTCCTTCACACCGCTAAGGTTTTGTTTTATTTGTTTTTTCCTGAGTCCAAAATGCTACCCTATGTCTTAGAATATAGAGATAGATAGAGATCAATCAAAGTGCACTAAACCAAAAACAAGGTGGCATTTTGGAGCTCAGTTGACTTTGAATGGAGGTGGAAGACGTTGAGATGTGCCCAGAATGGAGGAACTTGCTGAAAGGTAGGTGTGTTTCCAGGTAATATTGGGTTGCAGCCAGATGTTACACCACCCCCCCCCCCACCTGGCTGCAAGATCAGCATGAATGTGTGCTACTTGTCGGTAAAACAATGAGGATTGCATGTCAGAAACATTCATTTGTCTTCTGTTATTTTGAAGTGAAGCTATGAACTGTTCTTTGAAGTTGCAGAAAAGAATGATCAAAATAGCAAAGGAAAAGAAGAGAGAGAAGTGAGAGAGAAAGAAACAGAGACTGACAAGGAGTAAAGAAATGAACAGTAATTTCACATGTAATTGTATAAATATATTTATATGAGGGACACATTTGGCCGCTAAGGCAAACAGATTCCAGTTAACACCTCTGTTCTGATCATTCACCTGAGCGTTAACCAGGACTGGCATCCATCATGATACAGATGGACACAAACATGAACCCAAATAACCTGCTCTACTGCTCTACTTTCCTTTGAGTCTATTCATCTCTACCTCTCTCCCCACACCATTTCTCCTCTTACCCTATCTCTCTACCCCTTTCCCCACACCCTTTCTCCTCTCACCCTCTCTCTCAACCTCTCTCCCCACACCCTTTCTCCTCTCACACCCTCTCTCTTACTACCTCTCTCCTCACACCCTTTCTCTCTCTACCCCTCTCCCCACACCCTTTATCCTCTCACCCTATCTCTCTACCTCTCTCCTCACACCCTATCTCCGTCTCTGTACCACTCTCTCCCCACACTCTTTCTCTCTCTACCTCTCTCTCTACCTCTCTCCCCTCATCCGTTCTCCTCTCACATTTCTCTCTCTACCTCTCTCTCCCCACACCCTTTCTCTCTCTACCTCTCTCCCCTCACCCTTTCTCCTCACACCCTTTCTCTTTCTACCTCTCTCCCAACACCCTTTCTCTCTCTACCTCTCTCCCCACACCCTTTCTCCCTCTCCATAGCTCTCTCTCCCCACAGCCCCTCTCTCTACATATGGGTAGAAAACATCCCATTACAGAGAAGAAGCTTTTATCCTTCAAGGCAAAGCTTTCCTTTCAGTAAAACCTGCTTATATGAGCCTGTGTCTGTGGCCCAAGTGTCACCCAATCACCTAGTATACGCTGGGTCCTCTGGCAGAAAGGGGAGGGAAAACAGAGAAAGATTCCTAATGCATTTTCAGGTCTGTGATTTTAGGTACAGAGAAGAAGAGAGTGAGTGTTGTGTGTCGGTACCTTTCTGTCTGGGCTTGGTTTGTTCTGTTCTTGGTTCTGTTCTGCTTGTGGTCAGCTTAATTGTTGACACACACACAAACACACGCACACGCACACACAGTCACAGATACGTATTGCCGTAACTGTATGAAAATTATACTCAACTCTGTGAAGTAACTACTGCTGTGAGATTATGGAAAACATTTCTTCTTGTTAAAACATAATCATCAATTTGAATATTTAAGATTGCATTTATGTAGAAAACGTTCAGAATGCACAAGTTATTAGACTGCATCTAGGAAATCACATAAATGATCACATCTGACAAAGATACATTTATAATGAAGAAATGAAGAAAACTGTCACAGACAGAATTGAAATAACAAGGACTGTGATTTCCAGATTAGTTTTAATCAGACAGGTTCGAAATGTTTTCCTGCAAATTCTCTCATCATCAAACACTACGATGGACACCTTCAAAGCCAGGAAATCAGGTTGAAAAAACGACTCCCCCATGAGTAAACAATTTACATCAAAGTGAGGTTTCTTTCTTGATTATGTCTTCATGTCAGAGCTGCAACAGGTTAATATACAATGAAGACTATAGTCTTATCAAGGTTACTTGCATACCAATACTATGAAATGGATTTCCAAGGCAGCCTATGCTTATTTTGGAAATGGCTTTTGATGCAGAGAAGGATTTGCATTTCTGGGTAGGAGGGATTGTTCAGAGTCCCTCTGCACCCGAGAACATGAGGAGTCCTACCATCTTTTAATGACAGAATGTGCGGCCCAAACACTCCTCTGTCCCCCCACCATAGACCCTAGGGCACTGGTGAGGAGTGGTGCACTAGATGGAAGCCAAGACACAAATCAAACAGAAATATCAAACAGGATTCAGACAGAAGGAATCAGGGTGATAGAAGATCTGAGAGATTCTGCGGGAGTCTCTGGATAGAGAGCTGGATGGATAGTTGAATCCAATAGTACAAACGGATGGATGAACCAGTTGATTATAATCGATGGATAAGGAGGAAGGACAGACTGATGGACAGAAGACAACTTGGGTGGCTTAGCAAGACAATAACCAACGTCTTCCTTGGATTCCTTCCTGTTAAGAGCTGAAATAATTTGATATTTATTTAGAGATGTGATCAGGGATAACAGAGTGTTGTTTCGCTGAGGAGAAAAAGATGCAGGAAATCCACAATGATTCAAATATGAACCATGCTAACGACTGGGACCTTTATCATATATGAACCATGCTAACGACTGGGACCTTTATCATATATGAACCATGCTAACGACTGGGACCTTTATCATATATGTACCTTGCTGTCATGTCCTGGCTGGGGGCCCCTGGCCAAATCTGTGCCTCTAGGCCCCTCTATGCCACAATTGTGGGCTCCTCAGTCAGAGACAGCTGTTGCCAGTTGCCTCTGATTGGGGAGCCTACTTAAGTTAGGTTTTTAGCCACACCTGGTGTGGGTTGTTGTTTGTTCACATACAACGTTCGCGGTCCTGTCTTGTTTGGTTTATTGTTCTTTGGATACGCTACCTGTTTTATCTGTAAGTGTTCACAGTGTGTTTGATGTTTAGTTAGTTAGTAGTTTTTTGCTGTTTAATCCAGCAGATTTATTTTGCGTGTACAGTTCGTGTTTGTTTTGTCTTGTTTAGAATTAAATTCACGTTTTCTTTAATAACGTCTGCATTTGGTTCTGCCACACACCGAGGCTGTGATACTTGCTAACGACTGGGACCCTCATCCTACATGTACCAGCTAACGACTGAGACCCTCATCCTATATGTACCAGGCTAACGACTGAGACCCTCATCCTATATGTACCACGCTAACGACTGAGACCCTCATCCTACATGTACCATGCTAACGACTGAGACCCTCATCATATATGTACCAATAACAACTGTAGGGCAGTGACTTTATGGATCGAAGACTGAACTGCTTTTAGATGTTTCAGCAAATCAGAGTTCAAACTACCCTGCTTATTAATTCCTTCATCTACAGTGGGGTTGAAGTGTACAGTATAGTTGTAGTGTACCTGTGATTAAAATTACAGGCCTCTCATCTTTTTCAGTGGGAGAACTTGCACAATTGGTGGCTGACTAAATACTTTTTTCCCCACTGTAGCTAGATCTACAAACCGCAACTATTAATT
>JACXGK010004645.1:11865-37238 GCA_016801125.1 Novumbra hubbsi
GGTGGTCTTTGATGGGTGGTCTTTGGATGGGTGGTCTTTGGATGGGTGGTCTTTGGATGGGTGGTCTTTGATGGGTGGTCTTTGGATGGGTGGTCTTTGATGGGTGGTCTTTGATGGGTGGTCTTTGGATGGGTGGTCTTTGGATGGGTGGTCTTTGGATGTCTTCAACAATGTGGCGTCTTTGATTTTACACAATGTGTATGGAGCGTAAATGGTATGCAAACTATTAAAAGACTTTTGTGAACCTGTACGTTCAGTCCAATGTACACAAATAAAGCACACAAACCATATTGAAGTAGGTGTAATTCTTTATTTTAAATAGAATATCATAGGAGATCTAAACTCAGTGTCTAGATTACCGCTTCAAGCTAACATGGTCACCGTCACAATCTACTCAGTTGTCAATGGTTAGTAGGATTTTCATTTCACGCTCAATTTCTTTTTTAATCAGTAATATTCCGACATGAAGGAAATTTTTGGTAGTTTAAAGTCAACCACTGTTTTTAATTCAATAAGGAAATGAATGTTTAAAAAATATATATATATTTAGTATAGGCAATCTTCCAAACTAAACTCTATCTTTTATACCAGCACACTAAGATTGACTTGGTCTGAAACAATATTTCTGTAAAAAAAGTGCAACTGCTGTTTTACTGACTTTAAAAGGTTGTCATTATTTTGTATGTACTGTAGGTTCATTTCTTCCTACCATCGGTAAATGGACTCCTTTGATGAAGCTGAAGGATGACTTGAAATTCGTTGATGTGAGACTGGATTATCAATCTTCTATCATTAGCCGCTAGATGAAGCCATTCATCTTGGACTTGACAGCTTCCATTTTCCCCAGGCGTAAACCTCATCGAGGCTCTTGCCTGTTAGAGTCTCCTGATGAATCTTCCCAGTCAGATGGCAAAATGCAGAAATCATGCTGCAATAGCTTCGCCAAATTGTTTTCCTTTACATTCATAAAGCTCATTCTGACTTCTGTCAATCTCCCTGAAGACACAGTAGGTCTGGTTGCAGCGGTTTCTGGCACCGGGTTACATTGTGCTTAACAGTACACAGACAACAGCACCTTCTTCATACACAACAGGCGATGATACCAATGCTACTTGTCAGGTCTCCTTGACCAAAACGTCCTCTGCTTCCTTGCCTTCATTTGAAAACCGACTTCTGAGGAGCTTGCGTATCGTAGTTTGTTTTGACATTTGTTATTCACCAGAGCCCGTTTCACTGAACCTCTTCAATCCCAGTGTCTGTCAAAAATGTTCACTAACACTTAAATCACGTCACTCGATATCGTCGCAGTGGCGTATCATTGAAGTGGGCATTCTGGAACCATCCGGCCAGGGGCCTATCCACTCGCATCAGACCATGCAGCCTCTCAAAGTCTTATGTAGTCAGGGTGTTGTCTATGTTATTTGCCGATCATCTCTTGCCGTCTTTCCTTCTTTGCCACGCTGTCAATGAAAGTACGGTACCTACTAAGGGCCCTGGGCTACACACAAACCACACACACACAAACCACACACACAAACCACACACACACACACTGTTTGACCAGACCAAGATATGTCTGGGTCGAACGGATAAGCTGGAACTGTTGCGTAACGTCCTGGTAGCATGTACATCAACACTCACCGCGGTGAGGTCATTCATAAAGGCCCGGTGGATCGATTGGCTGAGGTGAGCTAAGCTAGGCTGCATTCTTCGACTCCTCTCTTCGCAGAGGGTGGGGGGGGGTGTCTTTTCAAACCCCTTTTGTATCTTCTTAGGCTTTAATGAAATCTGTCATTGCTGAGAATAAAGTGGGGGGAAATGGGAATATTTCAAGCCACTTCTAAGGCCAGAACTGTTGCGTGTTTCACAGACCATGGCAGCTGTTTCTGTTCTGTAAGACTTCCTGGTGTTCTTTGCAGGATTCTCACCCTTCTCTTGTCAAGCTTAGAAACACTTTTGAAGATGGGCCGTCAACATAGACCGCTTTTAGATGCCTGTTAAAGAACTTCCCACGTGAAAAATACTAGTTACTTTACGATTTACTGTTTAATGCGGTATCACCTCAAGTACTTCCAAGCCATGGCGTCCATTTGATCCTCAGTAGTACTTCAAATATCATATGTAGTAGACGGTTGATTACTGTACTACACCACAGTATTGAAGTGTACTACTGTAGTGACTGCTATTGAATTGCACAGTGTACTTCGGGAAGTGTGCAGGCCTGGAGACAGTCCTTAGATGGGGTATATTGGCCATACACCACAAACCCTGATGATTACTGATAGGAGTTAGGAAACGCTAATCAAACAGTTTGAACAGTGGAACACTGTTTTCCTTTTTCCCTCGTGGGTTACTACGGTAACCAGTGTTACCACCCCCCCCATCCCTCTCTCTCTCCCTCCCTCTTGTCCAACCACAGGGTCATTGTTCCAGATCCCTGGCTGTCTGTTTGAACACAAATTATTTGCCATTTACAGCGACTAATAACATCCCTGAATACTCCGCAGGGCACTTCATTGGCCACTTTGGCTCCTCAACCCTGTTTCGTCTTCATCTCCGAGCTCTGGTTCTAACAACGTCTGCCTGCCAACCCCCCAATGCAGGCGACTGTGGCTAAAGACCCATTACTTAACACACGCAGCAGGCTCCGAATTCAATTTAGGGCTCCGTTCAGTCAAACTCACATTGCTGTTTTTTTTTTCCCTACGCACTGACTGGGTACTGTACAAACAACAAGGATGGGGTACTTTATCAGTAAGGGCTCAGGATGAATACTGAGAAGGGGGGGGGGTAGCTAGGTATGTGTTTGGTGGCTACAGTGTTGTTCATAACAGAGGACAGTTCTAGCCAGTGAGAGGAGAATCAAGGCGAGGGCTTGGGGGGAGGGAAGAGAGGAGTGGAGAGGTAATGGGGGGGGGGGGGGGGGGGGGGGGGGGGGGCTAGAGGAGGATAAACAATAATGGGCAGGAGAGCTACATCAGTACCGGTATGGGAACACCGGCCCGGTTCCATCTGATGGATTCTGGAGGAATACAGATTCTGACCCACCTGTGACATCATCAAACATTCTGAGGACTGAAAACAACAGAGGTGATGAATTTGTTGCGGCAAATGACTCCAGGCAACACATCCAATTTGAGAGAGAGAAGAACAAAACAACATTATTATCCATACCAATCAAATAAAAAGTGGAATACGTGTGAACATAAAAATAAAATATATATTGTGAAGGGTCGGAAGCATGGAGGGAGATTGCAACTCCCTCCCCTGGAGACTGACCGTAATATGGGTAGGACAAGAACGCACACCTGACAGCAATCACCAACCTTCACAGGTGTCTCTACATACAGGCCCAGACTAAAAGGAGAAAAGGGGAGGAGACGTGGGGCAGGTTGGGGGTGACCAAGAGAGAGCGGGAGCCGTCATGACGATTATGTTATGCTGAACATTGTGTGATGTTAATGACTTTGTATTGATTTTAATTTCCTTTTTTTTAACACTGAAAGAAGAGTGTCCTTACTTTGAAGACGTAAGACAATAAACGGGAGCAACAGTTCTCCTTTCCAACACTGTCTGGTGTCTGCGAGTCAATGAGGGCTCTCCCGCTGTTAGCGTAAGAAGCACAAGTGAACTTGATCTCAAATCCTGAACACGTTCACAACATGTATCCATATATAACTGCCATGTAGACGTTTTTTTGTGGAATATCTTCGTAGATGTGCAGAGGCCCATCAGTGTGTGGATAAAGGTTATTTGGATTATTATTAATGAATCTGCAGAGCTGGAGGCCCCTACATCCAATTGGTTGTGTTAAAAAGAAGTATGAATTTTTATTGGAAATGCTCAATTGACAACTATAAAAATGCAACCTGTGGTCACGAATTTGCAGACACTTATTCACTGGATAACTAAAACATCAATAAACTGTAGATTCTCCACTGTGCGTTTTCAGTCAGGCTTTTCAGTTTAGTTTTAATCTGTGTCTGTTAACCAGCCCTGGACGTCTGTCAGAAGACTGATCCTTGCAGAGCGGTGGCCAATAGCAAGGCTCTGAAACGCTCAGGAACAGATGATTCTAAGGGCTCGTAGAGCTATGATCTAATAGTCTAACTTCTCATCTTGACTAACCACACTGGGCAAACAGTGGGCAAGGCACCACATTAGGAATGTTCCACATCAGACATAGATCCCTTTTCTCTAGCTGCTGGCAAGTATACTTTTTAAACATTTCTGCCTTTCCGTTTCATTTGTCTAGTTTCTCCTCTTTCCGTACTGGAAGACCGAGTGTGCCCTGATTTGTACCAACCCTCTCAAAGGTGCACAACCGTGTTCCTGCCCATGATCCCGTCGTGGTACTTGGAGTTCATCTGTGGAAAAGCTACAACCAACACATCTCGGTGGGATTGGATTTCTCCAATCCTCCCCTCCACCCTATCGCCTCTCCACATCCGCCATCGACCTCCCCCCCCCCCCCCCCCCCCCCCCCCCCCCCCCCCCCCCCCCCCCCCCCCCCCCCCCCCCCGGCTCAACTGAAGAAAAATCTCCCCTCGTCCGAGAAGCCATGCCCTTGTAATTACAAGGCCTGTTATTTCTCACCCTTGGCTAGGCCACCGCACGCCGCTCCGATCAACCCCACCCTCCGCTGGCCGGAGCGCTGTGGACATCACTCATTATTTCCCGCTCCGCCCCCCATCCCCCAACGGCTTCCCGGCCACTCCCCTCCCCTCCAGCGGGCAGACAATGGCCGCTAATCCACAAAACCACACAGCATCGTCCACTCAAGCGGATGGCTTCCCTCTCCTAGGCTGCCTTTCCTAGTGATAACGGCAACAAGAAAAAATAGCCGCTCTCGAGAAATTTTCGAAATAACGCCCCGAAGATTATATCGAGTAAAGACCCTGGAACACTCCAGCTCCATACTTTTTTACTTTAAGTCCTCATTAGACCGCAGCTGGAAGTTAAGTTGTGCTGGCATGGAACCTTCTTCGCTGACTGTTTAGAAAGATGAGAAGTATCACTTCAACATGCTGTGACATTAGTTATGGTCTCATGCGTGGGCCACCGACAGGCAATGAGTGCTGGTTGGGGAAGTGTACTCTCACCCGATCTTATGTAAGTGGTCCTCTCTGCGTCTGTGGCCCCTCGAGCTAAACTGTCATTGTTCTTGCAGGTGCGGGCGAGAAGGAACTACAGAGAAGTTATGGAAGTTGAGGTGACATTGCATTCAGGGGTGGTTGATGGCTGACCAATGCATTGCCTGGTCTGGTTTGCCCTGGAGTATTATGTTCTGCCAGACTGTAATGAACCTGGAGTCCTCCATTCGCCTCCCAGTCACCCCCACATATTTATCCGTCCTCCTCGGTCCTCCCCCCAGAAGGCAGGAGACAGACCACTCCACTGTCCTCCCACCAGAAGTCAGGAGAGAGACAGAATGAACTGGAGAGAGCTAGAGAAACGGAGAAACGGAGAGACGAGAAACCAAAACATTGCATTTATTATTGATGATTGGATGTGTTGTTGTTTTGTCCAGAGACCACAGTAACCCGGTTAGTGGAATTTGAAAGGTTCCGCTGTGTTCCACTCACCACATTCTAGCCAATGAAGCACTTGGCAACTATTCATTCAGAACCGGGTGGGGGCGATAAAGGGAGAGAGAGTGTGATGCAGAGAGCGATATGAAATGTCGGAGAGGGAAGGGAGGTACCCCCCCCCACACCCTGTTCAAAGCCCGGCAAATCCGGGACACAATTGTGACTTGGATGATGCAATTCATATTGCACTCTTAAAAAGTAACACAAATGCGAACCTCGACAGAGGAAGTCCTTCATTTACTTCTACAGGAAATTAGAACAGTTTATTCAGCAGGAGTTTGACTTGAAAGAAAACATGCATTAACAAACGCATGTCAGATATTTACGTGCTACTTATCATCCTTTGGAGGGTAAACTCCAATGATTACTTCAAATACAGTGCGCCTTATGTACACTGCTCAAAAAATCCATCTATTGAACGTCAAATTGTTCACTGTATGTAATCAATGGAAACCAAAATCACCAACCGATTGAGGGCTGGTTGCGTGGTATGCATTGTTGCATAAGGTTCTCAATGGGATTTAGATCTGGAAGGACAAGGAGAGCGCAATTGTCTTTGGCCACCACCTTCAAAACCATTCTCTTTTTGGGGGTTGTCTCGCTGTTGCCTCGACAGATTTAATTGACTTTGGGGTTTACAGTGCCGATTATGTGGTCCCTTAATTTGAGCTGTGTATTAACAACCCCCTTGGCCGTGCCCCTGTAGGGATGATGGCTAGCCCCTGTAGGGATGATGGCTAGCCCCTGTAGGGATGATAGCTAGCCCCTGTGTCTGGTAATTTTCACCCTCCCAGCTTTGGGGGCACTTATAAATGGACGCATGCCTGTGTGACCGCAGATATGGGCGGCCAAGGGGAAGGGGCTCATTTGGGACTTGGCCAAGTAAGGCTGACGAGAGAAGGCCAGGGACCGAGTCTCTCTCCCCCGTTCACTCCCCCTGCCTCTCCACATATGTCCCTCCCTCCTTCCCTTCCTCTGTTACCCTCTCTCCCCCAATCTTTCTCCATCTCTCTCTCTCTCGCCTTCACTCGTCTGACTCTAACACCTTGTGGAATACAGAAAGTGTCTGCTAGCTGACAGGGAATGTCTGTAAAAACGTCTCTTTACCTTCCACCACATCCATAGATGACTCCCTCCCTCTACTTCTGTCTCTCAATCCCCTTTCTCGGTCCAACTGTCCCGTGTGTCCAGCTGTGTCTCCGTGTTCTGAGACTGTGACCCACCCCTCTGGGATCGTCTCCAATGCGGCAGGGGTGTTGTTCGGTCTGGTTTTGATGAGGCCACACATCTCCCTCCAGCCAAGGTCACCTCACCTGCCCGTATGTGAGCGTTTTCTGTCTGTGACTCGGCGATCAATGTAGGGGGAATTGCTAGTGCAGCCCTGTCACACTTTTCATACATGACACCAGCTTGACCTTCCCACCTGAGGAGAGAACCGCGTCACGTCCCAATATCATATACTACATTTGTCCATGGGGATGCTGTAGGGCACTAGAGGAATAGTGTTACGTTTGGGACGCACACTCAGGCAGGAGGCAGCTTTCACCCGTGGGCATGCTACTTTCGTGTGATTGATAACGGGATAAAAACTGGAGCAACTTTGGGCTTAATGGAAATATTTTCCTTGCTGTAAAACATTTGGATGAGTCAAAGTGAAGTGGAGTATATATTAATGCTGGTTCAAACGCACACATATGACTTATGAGTGGTGTATGAGTGGTTTAGTCGACGGTTATATGGCTCAATCCTCTAGTGAGCACATCCCCTCGCCTTTGTGGTTTGTACGAAATAAATAATAACTTGTCCCTTCACAGCATTAGGTACTTTTCCCCATGTTGGATTTGCGGATTATCATACGTCACACGGTGTAATTGTGTTACGAATTATCATACGTCACACGGTGTAATTGTGTTACGGATTATCATATGTCACACGGTGTAATTGTTTTACGGATTATCATACGTCACACTGTGTAATTGTGTTGATGTAGATTTCAAACGGGCTTCAAAAGACTATGTATCCGTTTTTGGTTTGTCAAGTCAGTCCTTTTGTCAAATCCAAAAAAACGGGTCGTTCTGAGCAGTGAACTTTCTTCTGACATGGCAGGGAGGGATCTTATGCAGTAGCATTAAGAACTGTTTTTGTTTTTATTGAGAGTCAAATACATTGACAGTGTGTCCTTCGGTGTACATCCCGCCGAGCCGTTCTGCTTCTGAATAACGCACAGGTGGCTCTACCAGGTAGTACTCACCCATAGCTACATGCTTGGAGAAGAGCACCTTCACTAAGCACGATAGACGTTGGACGTTGAAGCAGCCAGACCCTCTACAAGCTGTCGCAGCAGCACATCAAGGCCTGGCAACTCCTGCCTGAAATCCACCGACACGACACCCGTCACAACCGAGACCATTAACACTGTCAAGTCCGTGGTCATCTGGTTATGCCGGCTATCAGAAATATATATCAGCGTTTCAGCTCATATTAGTAGCAATTTAGCAGCATATTCTTCACAGTGCTTTGGCTGGCAATCCCTAACCACTCCACAGGTACAACAGTCTGCCAATATAACACCCACTCATCTACAGACCGACAAATCTAACATATTGGCATCAGGAGATTGAAAACAAATCCTCGTGCTTAGCAATGCAAAAGGTGCTGCAACATCTATTAAAAATTGAGATATTTAATCATCCCGGTTACATACCACAGTCACATCCTGCCATAACACAACCTCCTGTTCCAGACGTGTGACTGAGTGGTCTCGCCTTTATATCAATAACAACAATGTGATTAGCAGTGTTCGGAATATTCAGTGGGGCGCCCCCCGGCCTTGGTTTTCCAGGAAGTCAGTAGAGTAGCTGGATATGATTGGGTTTGGCTAGTGGTCGTAGCATAAATGGTAGGTTATCTCCTTGATATGTATGCATTGTGCTGAAAGGACAGGCATTTCAAAAGGTTTGTATCCCCCAGGAAAGTTGTCTTTCCTTTTTTTACATGTTTGAATGAAGTGGACTTGGAGGTCAGTGATTCGTTAGCTACGAGTCATTATTTTGGGGGTCGGGGGCCAAAGATACAGGTGGGTGTTTCTAAGGGCGACAGCAGGGGTGTCACTTTAAGGGTGGTGCACAGCAGTTTGCAGCATTGTGTGTGGCTCCTCCTATATTGGAGCAATATTAGAAAATCTGAGTAGAGTTCTTGTGAAGGTTCAGGTAGAAATATGCTATGTAGAACAGAAATGACGTCCGCTCTAAACCACCCTCTACCTCACTACAGTTAACAGGGCTGTCCAATCACTTCAGATTTTACCCAAATGTAAATTCCCAAGACTCACTGAGATAACCGACGTGAAATCAGGGTCACCTATGTAAATATGTAAATGGAGAAGACAAAATCAATAGAGGCTGTTAATGCAAGAGGTCTCTACCATGCCTCTATCTGACCCGAAATCTACAAGGACTTCTGCAGTTTGATGGGCGGGGCTGGCATGCAAACATACATTGTTTCAGCCATTCAGCATCCTGTGACACAACACCCCCTCTTTTTTTTAAGACTCATGAGTAGACGAGACCTGTACATGTACATGGATTGTGTGTTCATGGAACACGTGTTCTGTTTTTGCGAGTTATTTAAAGTCTTCCTATTGCGCAATCTCTATTCACGCGGATACTTCATTAAGCCCCGGGTCTTCGTGAGCCGCGATGTTCGCCGGGCTATTTGCAGTGCAAACATCTCTGGTGTAGCCAGTCTGATGTGCAGTGCAATCATAATGGGATTCACCAAGCTGAATGGAGACTAATTCCTTCTTAATAACACTCCCGTTGGTCGAGAGCCCAAATAACAGCGGGCCCTTTGGGTTCCAACGCCTCCTTTAAACAAAACACTCAAGAGGGCTGCGCTATAATAACGTATCCCGCTCTCCGAGATTGGACTGAGATAACACACGCGCACACACACACGGGCGTGCAGCCATCTATCCACTAACATGTCTTTGTTTATAGAGGGAATCCAAATGGAGGCAGAGACGACAATAAAAGCCAATTGAGGAGGGAAGAAGGAAGGGGGAGAGATGGAGAGATGCCCCCATGACGGTGAAAGGAATTAGAAGGGAGACTTTGCGGTTCCTATTCCGGGCGACCTCTTTCTGACTGTATTAGGGTGTCTTATTAGTGAGTGTTATCTCAACTATGTTTTATTTCATTTGAAGATTTTCTTTTTATTTACATTTCAGAGAGGAGAAACCCGAGTCAACAGAGCTTGGCAAATGACTCTGAACCTGCTAGAAGATCTGGCATGTTTGCGGTACAGTGATCAATGGGTGGTAGCTCTGACCAAAGGTATTGGTTTTGGAAGGCAACGTGTGACAACTAGATTTTAAAAAGGTTAGACTTTTCTTTCTTTTTTTATCAATGACACAAATCTAATGAAAGGTCTTGTCAATGAAACTTGTGGTAAATATGCCATAATCTACACTGAACAGCCTTTGCCACTGGCCAATCAGCACTGTTTCATTCAAAAATTGTAGTCCTGTTCATATGTGGTGGAGGATGCCGGTGTGAAAGGTTTTTCATATACCAACTGTGTTTGTTTTGATGCTCAATTCAGGCCTTTAAGCCAATTTGAATAAATCTTCTTATGCATCTCAAACCCCGATTAGGTTTTGAGAGTGCCTTTGAAAGGCGAAAAGGAAAATGTACTTTGAATCAAAGGAAAACACAAGAAAGACTTTAGGTCTAGTTAGTTTGTTCGGTTTTTTCGCTTTATGTAGTTAACCTGCATCAGACAAACCGCACATTAGACTCAATTATTGAGTTCAGTAACTCTTAATCTTCAGATTTTACCCTTCAAATTCAGAATTGTTCACAAGGATTTCAAGCAGTGTAGAAATGTATTCTGTGTATTGAAATTGATTGCTCATCTAAGCTGGAGCATGTTGATAACTTTAATTTGAGATTACTTTTTTATGTCTAATTCATCAATCCTTTGGAAAATATTTTAGAACCACAATGGAAATAATCAAATGTGATCGAGGACAGTTCTTATTATCTACCTTTTTGAGTGAAGGTGAGAGTTTTGGAAATGTCTATGTTGTCTCAAAAGTCTAAATGGTAAAAAGTTGACTTTCAAATTTAAAAACAATTAGTTTCTAGTGCCTAATGAAACACTGTTTTTCTTTCATCAGTCTTTTTTGCATGGCCCTGTGTGAGAACCCTTATAAATTACAAGTAGAACAACTTTTTTGGTTCTAGCTAGAACCCATTTCACAGATGATTTCTCATGGACCACAAGGACGGCCAAATACCACTTTTTTATCTATTCTTTTTATTTTTGTATTTATTTATCTAAGTACACTGAAATATTTCCACTCTTTTCTCTCTAAGCAGAAAAAAATAGAAAACCTTTCAGGGTACCCTGGTTTCTGTGGTGAGCCAGTGTTTCTTTTTACCTTTTGCTGTCAGTGGCAGACCAGTGGAGATTCCAGGGAATGTGATGTATAGGATGGTCCCTTCCCACAGAAGACAAATGTCCGTTCTTCACCTGGACTTTGAAGGTTTGGCGGAGAAAATGCCTTGTCTTCCTATAGGAAGAGCAGAGGATCTCTGTACAACGGTACGTCTGGTATCTGGGGCAACAGGTAGCCAGGAGGATCTCTGTATAACAGTATGTCTGGTATCTGGGGCAACAGGTAGCCAGGAGGAACTCTGTGCATGCATCTATGGTTCAAGAAAAAATGCCTTTTTGTTCACAAAGGGAAGAAAAACAGTATAACTTTGTGTTATCTGGACGTATAAAAAGAGTGTACCCTACAGTGTTTTAATGTTTTTATTTTGATTAGTCAGAGTTGAAGCCCCTTAGTGTCAGGTTCGATAAACAGGTGAAGACAGACCGATTTAAAAGTGAGATCAAAGCCTTGGCAGCTGCCCGTCTCAGCCGCTGGAGATCTGCCGACGTGTGCACACGCACACCTACACACACCTACACGCACACACCTACATACACACCTGCATATTCACTCACGTGCACACCTGCATACTCACGCACACACCTGCATACTCACGCACACACCTACATACACACCCAGGCATACACCTACATACACACTCACGTGCACACCTACATCCCAACAAACACATGCACACACAGGTGGCAGATGGTGCATCATTAATTAAGCAGAATATACAGCGGAGTCAAGCGACCTACGGTATTTTTTTCTTCGTCTGTCTGTCTTTCAAAAGCGTTATTCCGTGGGCACCCAGTCAACATGGCGTGAAGACAGCGACTCATTTTTGGAGGACACGCAGGTGCAATGTCAACAAGCAGAAAGAGTTATTTTGGAATGGTCTTGAAATGTGGTGTACAGTAGCGTAGCATACAGTAGCGTAGCATACAGTAGCGTAGCATACAGTAGACACAACAGAATGCAACACCAATGCAAATATCACAATGATACGTCTCACCGCGAACAGATTCTAGACTGCTGTTTATTCTCACAGACAGCCATACCACAGAATTTGCTGAATTAATTGGATGGCGAACGGTTTGATTCTCAGAGCACCCCCCCCCCACACAACTTCCGTACGTGTAAATAAGCCTGTCACCTCTCCTCTTATTCACCGATTGGCAAAGATTGGCTTCCACCCCAGGAGATAATAATGAAAGGTTTTGGGGGTGGGGGACACAGCGGGGGAGGTTGTAAACATGCCATGTAGACGGGCGGGACCAGTGTTGTGGACTCTGTTGGCTCTGGTCGAGCTGTCATCCCTCTCAGACAGGAAACGCCAGCTCTCAATTGTGTTGGTGGATGACAGCGGAGCAACACAGACGTCTGATTAGTGGCTTCAGGTGGAATTAGAGGAATGTTATTGTAGGCTGTAGGTCATTAAGAGTGTGCCACCTCAACACGGACCGTCTGGGATCGAGGCTGTTCGGTACTGATTAACTGGGACCCCTACACATTGACACGACTCGACTCAGAAAGATGAGTGCCCAGCCTCCCGCGACTTTCTCAGCGGTTTGACCTCGACGTCCACTTCTCCCAGGGTCGTCCTCGCGCCACCCCAATCCCCGAGCGCCCAAACGCCACGGCGTCTATTATTTAGCGGGCATAGAGCGCCGCGCCACAGAGCCCACGACCGGTGTCCCCTGGAATTCACTGATTGCCTTCTGCGCTTAATGAAACAGAAGAAAATCACCACACCACCTCAATCAGACGACAGGGGAAAGAGGGTGGAGGGAGAGGAGGTGGCTAGGGAGGAAAGGAATGAAGAGGATGGAGAGACTGGAGAGGAGGAGGCAAGAAGGAGATAAGAGGCCCCAGCAGTAAATTAACTTTTAAGAAGAGAGATAATTAGTTCTAGTCAAGCAGGTTTCCAGAGCCCTCTGGTTGGAGGCAGGGTGGAACCACTGATTGTGTCAGAAGATGTGATTCTCATGGCCTGGTGACTCCCCAACTCCCTAAAGCACCGGAGACTGCTCGGAGTTGGAAGCTGCTTCATCAACACCTCCTTGTTCCGATGCCTCCATCCCCCGGCCAATTAGAAGCCATCGTGGACCGGCAGTCCATGACCCACAAGAAATTGCTGGTGGCATTAATGGGCCAAGTCAACCAGAAGAGATAATACTGTGTGTGCATAGTGTAGATAGCCGGGAGGACGTGTTGGATAATAACATTGGTTTAAATGTTGCATTAAGTTTAAAGGCCATAAATTAGATGTATATAAACAACTGAGGTCATTCTTTAAAAAATTGACTCACCATCAATTAGTATTCCAGTAATCTGTAATCACCCAACTAGTATTCCAGTAATCTGTAATCACCCAACTAGTATTCCAGTAACCTGTAATCACCCAACAAGTATTCCAGTAATCTGTAATCACCCAACTAGTATTCCAGTAATCTGTAATCACCCAACTAGTCTTCCAGTAATCTGTAATCACCCAACTAGTATTCCAGAAATATGTAATCACCCAACTAGTATTCTAGTAACCTGTAATCACCCAACAAGTATTCCAGTAATCTGTAATCACCCAACTAGTCTTCCAGTAATCTGTAATCACCCAACTAGTATTCCAGAAATATGTAATCACCCTACTAGTATTCCAGTAACCTGTAATCACCCAACAAGTATTCCAGTAATCTGTAATCACCCAACTAGTATTCCAGTAACCTGTAATCACCCAACTAGTATTCCAGTAATCTGTAATCACCCAACTAGTATTCCAGTAACCTGGAATCCCCCAACTAGTATTCGAGTAATCTGTAATCACCCAACTACCGTATTTGTTGCACTATAGGGCGCACTTGATTATAAGGCTCACTGTCAATGAATGGTCTATTTTCGATCTTTTTTCATATATAAAGCGCACCTGACTATAAGGCGCATTAAGCGACAAAAAACAGTCAGATAAGTCAGTCAGTCAAACTTTATTAAATGCGTTTTCAATAACTCTCAACATTATTTAAACGTTAATGACCGTATTCACAATAACTACCAACCTTGTTCAGTTATAACACGTAAAAAACACGGTATGATACCGCTAATATACTGTAATATTATGGTGAAGCACAGTATGTTCTACTCCGCGACGCTCCTAGCTACGGTAACAGTAATGCTGCGAGCGGTGCGGCTTTGTAGTTTACCAAAGTCGTACTAAAACATTTTGACTTAGCGCCGTGAGCGTCTTGTACCACACAACATCGCTTAAAGGTCAGTTAGCAAAACCAGAATTAATCCATATATAAAGCGCTTCGGATTATAAGGCGCACTGTCGTTTTTTGAGAAAATTAAAGGCTTTTAAGTGCGCCCTATAGTGCAAAAAATACGGTACTTTAGTAATCCAACAATTGTCCTTGTAGTACAGATACCTGTGAACTACCCACGGCTGTTTTCAAGTTCCTTAATTATTTATGTTTATTATTCATAAATAAAAAGTCCTAAATGTTAAATAAATAAACAGACCTTAATATGAAACCCAAGCGGTCTGGACAGGCTGAAGGTCATCCATGGTGGACCAACTCTCCCAGGTGGCCTGACCTTCTCCGGTCCCACAATCAGACATTCAAGAACTGCTAGAGGAAATGTCACCGGCATGGACCGGCATTTGGGTTTGCTGAACCGGGCTGTGTGACCGGCAGCGTCGACCAGCGCATTACACAGATAAACGAAAGGTCACCGTTTTGGTGATTCTGATGTCATTCAGGCTGGGTGTTTTGTAAAAGCACTTTGTGACAACTGCTGATGTACAAAGGGCTTCATAAATAAATTTGATTGATTCACGGATGAATGGTTGTTTAGGAAAGTAGTACCTGGCTAACTGCACAAAGACCACCACCGCTCTTTCAACATCAACACACACGTACACTCACTATATCCTTTTTAGAACTACAGTATCAATCCAATACACTGTGAAGTACTGGTATTATCTTTTTATCGCCACTTCCAAAGGGCCACTTTACTGCAGTGTGTAATGTTGTAAAGGTCTTGTTTTGTAACATTGTAAAGCCTTAAGCCACAGTATTCTAGTCTGTTCTTTTAAGTCTGGCTGGGTGTCTACCACGCTGTTCTGAAGGCCCGGGGCCTCGGATACCAAGTTTCAGATAAAACCAGCCAGGAATTTGTGGTGCTGGGAAACACTTGATTGACATATGATTGTCACTCTGTCAGTTCTGAACAATAATGGAATTTACCAGACTCGTTGTGGGCGGAACCTGGCCATTATTATGTAATGAGGTGCTTTCAACAAGAAGACCAGGGGAGGTTCAGGCTGCTGATTCCAGGACAAAACGACCTTGTTGTCGACATGTCTGGACTTCACTTCTGCTCCATGGCTTGGTGTCGTGAGTAAAGGCCACAAAGTGGAAATAATTTATTTAAATTTGTCTCTAAATTGAACTCTAAATGGGAGGCTCTTTGTCTTTAAACTAATGAGCTTTGGCAAATACGTTTTGATTGTATGGGTAAAAGTACCTGCCACTGGTAATGAAGTGTTCCAACACGCATCTGAACCTTTAAATGGGAAAGATAAATCCGCTCCAAAATAGGGCTTTGTAAAAACTCTATTTGATGGTGCATAGACATTCCTCACTCTGTGTCGTGAATAAACAGTGTGCATCTATTCATTAGTGATATTTAAATGTTGCTTCAAATTCCACTCACGCTAGAGCAGGCACGCACAGACGCACACACACACACACACACACACTCAACTCAGCATAACAACGTCAGTGTGTTATTTGAGGGGCTCAGTTCCTGCGCGTTCGACCCGGTACCCGTGATACAGCGTTGGTCTGTGGAAGTGTAACGATAACGGTTTTCTTTGAGTTGCCAGACTCCTGGAGGAGTCATTGAGGAGTCCAGTCAGCTGGGAGATTCTAGAGGGCTGTCATATGGAGAGTAGCTGGGTGGTTTGCGTGTGCCCCGCCTGTAGTTATACCCGTGTACCCACTCGGGAAATCACCCAGCTCACGGTGAAGGAGAAAGGCCACACATCTAACAACACACACTTCGTTCAGACAACAGCGAGGAACAGCCAATAACAGCCTCCTCTCAACCCCGTCTGTCTTTGTTCCGGAACGGGCCACAGGGGAGAGGGCCGCCACGTCCAGCGTGATGAAGGGCAGAGAGGCTCAGGGTAGAGATGCCTGCGTCCCTCCCGGGGCTAAACACAGATGGGACCTTTTATCTGTCAGGGCTTTGGATTGGCGCCGGCGCTTCCCTACGCTGTGGACGGGCCACGGGTCGGAGGAGCAGAGGTCCTTTATGGGTTTATAGGTTAACGAAGACGGACGCTTCTTTGGCACCCGTTGTCCTAGAGGGCAACTCTCCGTTACAAAGCGGTGCGTCCTCAGTCACCGATACATTATTACACACCACCCGTTTGGAACGGGAATAGTGTTTCCCAAGTCTATTTCTCACAGAGACCTCTATTATTGTACTACTTAATTGCATTGGCGGTTCCTCAGTCACCTTGAAGGAGGACCAACTGGAAATGTACCAGAAAGGAAACTCCAGCCTGGGCCCAGATGGCCGTGTGCTGTCTTGTGGGCTGGAATCACCATTGTTGCATCGATTTAGTTGCTTCGATCGAATCCACTATATTCCAGGCTAGAGCAATGCGGGATGGAGTGAAGATGATGTTTTATACAATAGCTAGCATGTGCTGTATCCTCCAAAGGGTGTTCGAATTCCCCCCCAAATCATGAGACGTTCACAGGAGACAAGGGAAGCCACTGAAGCACAAAACGCACTTGACTGAGGATTAGAAAGGCCCCGAGCCTCCAATTTGCATGTCAATAGAAACACCTTACGCTGCACCTTTGTGTCCAAACCGTACGGTCCCTGTGCAAGCCAGCGAATGGGAGGGAACAAACGTGTTTCCTGTCAGTCGGGATCATTTCACACGGTTATAAAAAACACTCCTGAAGTTGCGGTCAGGGCTTCTACTACACACCCCGTCGAATGTAGATACTGCACAAATATTTACATCGGTCGTCCTGGGTGTGCCATTTGCGTTGACCTCCTCGAGACCCACCGACACACACATCCATCATGAATACAAGACGCATAAAATATAACTGGTGGGAGCCCACGGCTGGCTTGTGAGTGGCTTCACCCGGAGGGGGGTGTACCGAGCGAGACGCGTTGGGGGCAATCAGGAGGGCTGGGAACGGCACGTAGAGATTGATACGTGTTGCACATGGATGGGGACAAACACACACAAACACACACGCCGCCAAATAATCAGTCCCCCAACCAAACTACCCAGCGAATGAAATTCAGCCGTGATTGATTGCAGAGAAACCTATGGGGTTGTAATGCTCTCGTACAGTACTGCCTCACAGCAACAATATTTCCTCATAAATAAGAGCGTGCCAGACATGAAATATTCATGCAGCGGGGAGGGCACCTTTGTAGGCGCACACCCCCACATGCTGCTGGCTCTTTTGTGCCCCCCCCGGATGTAGTCTGCCCGCTGTTTACACGTGTTGCCTGGGCCGGGGGAACAGGCGTGCGTGAATGAAATGGCATGCGAGGAGCCCTCAAGGTACTAGGACCACCTCTCGTAATTTAGTGGTGCGCGTTCAGTTCCCCGCCCATTCAGCTGATTGGGGACACTGTCAGGGGTGTTTGATTGTTGATTGATGTCTGGGCTTCTGATTAGGCCGCCTTGTTTTCTCCGAACTTTGCTACGGCGCAATGCCCACCTCCGATTACACTGATGAAGGCCTGCGAACAGCATGACTGCAGATGATTTAAAGATGCATTCTGGGACTTGGCCAATGGCCAACTATTTTTTTGGAACCTCAGATTTTGGGCTGGAATAATGTGCAATATGTAGCTGATATGTACTTATTCCATAAGTAGAATCACTATCTTCATTCAACCATGAAATTCAAAGATTGATAGCCAATGGGTTTGATGACAGGGAGCAAACATCAGTGTATATAAAGGGGACCCATTTTGGCTGAACAGCGCAGTTTTAACAACCAGTGGCCAACTTCTGCCGAAAACACCCAACATTTTACCCGACATTACAACGTGCCAATAAAAATAAACGAGTGCACTTTAAACTTTCCCAAGTTGTAAACAAAATTCTGTACTCTACTCAAATATTACCTCTAATGGGGTAGGGTGGTCCAGTGAACTGAGCTTCTGTGTTCCAGTGCGGGTTTGAATCCCGCTTTTCAGCCGAACACAGCCAATTAACCGAATGTATTCTTACTCTTTTCAATGTGTCCATATGTGTTATTCACCTGCATTCCCCTTGCATCTATTTGCTCTTGTCTGTGTGTCTTTGTGTCCACCGGGGCGGTTCATATTGGGCTGTGCTGTTTGATGTGTTCTGGGTTGGTGTTTGTGTTTAAGGGGCGAGTGGGTGTGGGAGTGGTGCTGGGGGACTGTCTGAGGGGTGGGGAGGTGTGATTTCCATTTCGCCACCATCAGCACCTGCCTTAACCCCGGTTGATTTCTCCCAGAGTGATTGAGAACCCAATCTCCCGCTTCTGCCGGAAACTGTGTTACCACGAGATGTTGGCACACGTCTGTGGTTGCGGTGCAAATACCTGTTGGGAACTTTAAACCGTGTCCTCTTGAACCCATTACGTGGGTCATCTCCAGTTGAGGTTGGTGTGAGTATCTTTGGTCAGATAATTTAGCACAGAAAATGCTGATCAACATTAACCCCACTGTTCCTATTCCTTCATTGCCCTTTCCCATGAGATAATGCTAACAGTGGCGAGAAATACCAAAACAATGGAAGCTGCCTATTCTTTATCCCCATATACCCCCGTAAAGGTGGTCTGAGGAACAAGGGTTGGGCCGGTAAATGTGTGGTTGCTGGTTCCAATCCCTGAGCTGACAAGATGATGCCCTTTCGCTCTGTACCAGAGCAAGACGGCTCATCTTAATTGCATGTCATGGCTGTAAATAAGAAAAGAATTTGGCGGATAAAATAACATTTATCCACTGTTTTGACCAACAGTAATACAGTGTGATAATTTTTAGTTTTTTCAGGCAGGCACTCCGATTTCTTGTCAATCCAAATTGGTAGTCTAGGTTATAAAATCTTGTTATTGGCATCAGGGGGGATTCTTTTAACTGTACCCCACATATGCCTGTGTAGAGATTGTACCACTTACCCTTAGACTTAAAAGACGCATTGTCCTCAACCCTGGGTCATATTGAGGAAGTAGGAGCCTTGTGCAAACTGCCCATGAATTTGGGTGGAAAGCGAGCTGCACAGTCTTTATCCTTCGGAAATGTGTATTGTCTAACCTGGGAGTAGCAGCAGTAGAGAAAGCATGTCTTAAGGTGTCTGAGCTCAGGAAAAGAGGCTGTGGAGAGAGAGTGAGACAAAGAAGAAGGATGGGAGGGGAAAACTTTTCCTCTAAAGATTACACAATGCAGCAGTTATCTATGGCTGTGTTCCATAATTAGAACTAATCTGAAACAAGGTCTAAATTACTTTGGGAACTCCTAAACTCCACTCTGATGAGTTGAATGCAGGAATTCAAGCTGCAGAATGGAAAGAAAAATTGATCTTATGAAAAATATTGTAAGAAACGTGATATTAATATCAATCTTTTCAATTGGCTTCTTGTTTATTGATCATTTGGATGCAATATAATGGATAACCCATTACAAATGAGAGCAAAACATATTTCACCGAAACCACCCTTTCAACAGTCTTATAACTTGAACGTCGCAATGCGAAGATAATTAAAAAGGATTTTAATCACCCTATTTGATTAACATCATAATTACGAGATTAGGGCTATGAATAATATTACCGACTTGTCTTAAAAAGAACATCTAATCACCTAATTTGGAAAGCTAAATTAGGAGCTTTGGATATAATAGTTTAAATGTCACGTTGTGATATGTGGTACGCCTGTCAAGATCCCGTTTTCCGAGTATATCGTTTATTATAATCTTTGTGTCGGTACTTGTTCATACTCGGTGGTCAGTTTAGTTGGTACATCCATTAATTACTGTGAATTGAATAGTCTTATATTTAACTGTTAGCATTCTGTTGGTTTGTCCTGAATGTATTAAGCAGTTGTAATAGATGTCGATACTTGGAATTCATGGCGTCTGAATGCATTATCAATTATTTTACACCATGTGATTTATCGTAATATGAATGTGTCAGTCGTTTAGGCTATCCATGCCATCAACCGTACTCAGTAAAATGTTTGCTTTTGAATAGGATCCAAATGGCTGGGGATTGTAAAAGTAGAAGAGACATATTACCTTCCCCACGGTTCTCTTGGAATGTCTCCAACATGCTTGGTACCCTAAAGTATTTAAACGGTGCGGCGCGATCTTTCTTCCCTTAAAGTAGGCTACTGTATATATTCGTATTCCCAATAATGTGTTCGGCTTATTTTTTAAAGATGTGCAATTGGGTATATTGATTTTTAATCACATCACATGAAATCCGGATGGCGTCTGGACGAAAGGCCGTCAAATGCCAATAGCCTTCTGAAGAAAGTAAAGAGTAACTTTCTAACTAAGTGGTCTATTTTGTCTTGTGCATTTTGGTTCCAATGTTGCGGATGCAGTGCAATCTTTTGCACCACTGCAAGTGACGTGATCAAATACCCATGTATTATTTAACAAACTTTGAGTCTGGTTAAGCAAGTGGGTGCAATATATATATATATATATATATATATATATATATTCAATAAATTCAATATATATATATATATATATATATATTGAATTTTTAGCGATTCGTTCTTTCCTTTCTCCACAGACATCTCATCGAAGGAATATGGCATTTAAAAAATAATCATGTTTTCGTGACGGGTGGGAGACAGTGGGAGACATATTAGACATGCTTGCATGGAGGAAAATATGAACCGTTCTAAAAACAACACACACGCAGGGGTACGCAAATCATTTCATTTCTAATTATCGTTTGTAAAACACACCCTTTTAACCGCTTGCAGTGCCTTCGTGCTGTCTCAGACCAGCATCGTTTAAAGAAATGGAATGAAAACTACCATTCCCTGGAATCACAAAGTCTTGCTTAAGCATTGGGGAAGCATTACTTTCCCAGTGTTTGGTTTAACACTGAAAAAAAACTTCTGCTAAGACTCAAAACAATTATTGAGCTACCAGTAAATCTCCAGTAATAAACAACCATGTTCAGGTTGGTGTTAGGATAGTATTTGAGTCCAAACACAAGGCACTAGCAAGTCATCCATGAATCAATCAACATCAACCTTTCCTGATGCAAGTTACCTTGTTAACAAAGTGCACAAAATGAAATGGCACCATGAACAGTAAGTGTATTTCCCTCGTCCATTAACTTTTCATACATTCTATGTCTGTTTCTTTAACTTGCATACTTATTTTTTTGTGCTAAACTGCTGAAGTCGTTATACCTAAACTCTGTAGAAAAAATAGCTTAACTTCTAAGGATGTTGAGAGGACATGTTCATAAACAAAAGGACTGTGTAATTCCTCTAAATATTCACTTTACAACTAGTAGGAAGTTGTAAAGTAATTGAAAACACATCTAGTAATTGAAAACACATCTGATATGTAATATCCTAAGGTACCAAGCAGGTGGATACTCACCCAAGTCCTTTGTAATGGATCGTGTTAAGCACCTTGTACCAAAGTGTTTATCTTTTAATTAAAACAGGAGTGATAGTGTATTAATATTTTACACACAAAAGATTTGTCAAGTCTTCTGATCTCCCAGAATGCAAAACTGAATGCACAAGGAAGAGCTGTGATGTGTTTTGTTTCTTAAACACCACTGAAGATGTTTACTTATATATGCCGTAGTATATTATTATACTTGAAAATAGGTGTTCCTGTGTATGACGCATTGTGGGAGAAGACTTGAAAAACCCATTACTGTTTATCTACATACTCATGCAATAGGCTTGCTAGGAGACTTCAAATAAAATGTTATTTCCATTTATATGGAACTTCTCTCGTAGGATTTGAATGTCACCAAAATGTATTCAAATGCTATGGCTTTGGTGTTTGATGTAAACAACATATAACAAGAGGCAGATGGTTTGGTTCTCTGGATATGAGAGAACAAGGGGGTTTTCCACAAAGGGGAATGTTCCTGTAGTGTTGGAACTGGGTGTCAGAATGTACCACAGGACAGGAAAAGTCCACATGGCTCCCACAAGTTTAGGTAGAAGCATCTCTACTGCAACGAGAAAAGAAAGACACCATTATTTCTTTTAATACAACCAACGACCATATCTGGCCGAGCGGTTTATAGGGAGAGGATGATGGAGAGGGGAAACGGGGGGATGTGACAGGCCCAGACGGGAGGCTTTGGGCTTGGGTTGGTTAGAGTCCTGGGGGATGTGAGACTCCGGCTGAAGGCTCTGGGCTGGGGTTGGTGGTTAGAGTCCCGGGGGATGTGAGACTCTGGCTGAAGGCTCTGGGCTGGGGTTGGTGGTTAGAGTCCCGGGGGATGTGAGACTCCGGCTGAAGGCTCTGGGCTGGGGTTGGTGGTTAGAGTCCCGGGGGATGTGAGACTCAGGCTGAAGGCTCTGGGCTGGGGTTGGTGGTTAGAGTCCCGGGGGATGTGAGCCTCAGGCTGAAGGCTCTGGGCTGGGGTTGGTGGTTAGAGTCCCGGGGGATGTGAGCCTCAGGCTGAAGGCTCTGGGTTGGGGATCCAGGATGAAATGGTGTCACAACACCGTTGACTGTGCTTTTTAAAAATGTACATTTAAACCGAACCACTGTGTTCCCCAACAATATATAAAAAGTATTGAGATAATTTCATTGGGCATGTATATCTGTCCACGGTCGTGAACTCGGTCCGATGCCCAGATCTTTTAGTTGATGCGTTGCTTTAGAAGGTGGCGGCAGCGTGGGCCAGGAGAAAGAAACGGGCGTGAGAGAGATTGAACGGGAGGGGGAGAGGCAGACAGAGGACAGGCATTATATTGATGAAGAAATACCCCGGTGAAAGGAGAGTGTGGGGAGGTGGGGGGTTGGGATGACTCCTCGTGAAAACCTGGCCCACGCATGGGACCCGGCTTGGCTGTCTTATGGATGTTTTGGACAGGCTCCAGGCTGGATCCGCACGTTCTCTGATGGGGAAGGCTCGGCGTTGACAGCAGCACGTGTCCCCCTGAGTGGGGAAAAATGCCCGTTAGCGGGCTGTGGGTCAGGCCCCTACATGGTTAATTCAATTAGCGGACGGCACCCCAGACCTCATACCAACGCCGGGTGTCAACATAGCCGCTCTCACCCTCCGCATTGGTGAGGAAAGCCTGCTGCCCCCCAGAGGGTCGGGGCAGGCCTTGCTTGCTCAATGCCGTCGTCATCTGGAATGGACGCAGTGCAAGAGCCTGGCAAGAGCCTTCTAATGTTGCCGTTAATTAATTGGTCTCGTTAACCTAAAATGCATCAGTTTAATGAGTTTTAAACTGAGGTCAGGTGTTATTGTTGTGTTGATCAGGCAACAGATCTGCTGTCATCATGGCCCTTTGTCGTGTGTGTGTGTGTGTGTGTGTGTAAGAGAGAGGCAGGAAGTGAAGGATATGAAAGTGTGATGTCAAAATGCGATTGGATGTGGAAGACATAATGTGAACACATGGATGACATTTGGAGAGTGAATCCCAGAGATGCAATAAAACCTAAAATTACACCAAGTCAAACGGCAACAGTTCTCTCTAAGACCCCTTTCCGGACAGACTTCCACAGATCGCTCATGGTGTATCACCACGGTGTATCACCACGGTGTATCACCACGGTGTATCACCACGGTGTATCACCACGGTGTATCACCACGGTGTATCACCACGGTGTATCACCACGGTGTATCACCACGGTGTATCACCACGGTGTATCACCACGGTGTATCACCACGGTGTATCACCACGGTGTATCACCACGGTGTATCACCACGTCTTCCTTTGGGCACTTCTCAGCAGAACCACAGTGGCTGTGACCTTTGGGAGGGAGCCCAATGAACGGCCTCCTCCTGCCAGCGAAGGCTGTGTCACAAACCCTCCGGGCCTCCCAACCGACACACCCTCTCTCTTTCCCAGTGCCTTGGTGCTTGGTCAAAGCGGTTGAGGTTGAAGGCTGTGCACTGTGTAGGGAATATGGTGCTGGTTGGAACGACGGCTGTCTCCGGGGAAACACATGCGCGCACTCACAGATCAAATGGTGTCGCTAAACCGCATCCCAACTCCCAATCGACGCTTGATCCACTTAACTTTTCCCTCCCATCACTAAGGAAATGTTGTATTCAACACAACACGGTGTTCAGAGAATGTACTGTAAAACAATTGTGAATCAATAACTTTGGATTTCGATATCGGAAAAATCAGGTGCAGTCTAGAACCTCAAATGATTTTGTTGGCTGTGCTTTTAGGTGTACCTTAAGTTATGTTTAGAACCCTTTTCATTTCGTATGTTGTATTTGTTTTTGTTTATTTTTCAAACCTAAAATAATTATGTGAATACCAAATGGGCTCTTTAAAGTCTTTTTTCGGAGGGTCTCTTGTTCTCTCCCTCTTTTTGTTTTTTCCTACTTGGCTCTGGATACGCTCTGAATTTCGATTTATTTGGCAGTGACAGTTGTTTATCACAGTCCACCACACTGCACTATGTCATGTCACCGTCCATTGCACTGCAATGAAATGTCACAGTCCACTGCACTGAAATGTCACAGTCCACTGCACTGAAATGTCACAGTCCACTGCACTGAAATGTCACAGTCCACTGCACTGAAATGTCACAGTCCACTGCACTGTTATGTCACAGTCCACTGCACTGTTATGTCATAGTCAACTGCAGTGCAAGCTCTGTGAAGCAATGTTTTTCAGTGTCAACAACTATCTAACTAGTAAATACACACTTTGATTAGGAAATTGGCTTACCAGCACATCTAATGTTTCAAGTTTTCCATTTTCTTTTATTTAAAGCTGATAGTACTCAATGGTTACCAGCTATCTTAAGGCAAAATAGATCTGTGTTAAAATGTGAGGTTGAAACGGGGAGTTTTTTAATTAGTTACATTGTCCTGTTGGATTGACATCAGTAGGTTTTGTCTCATTGGCTAATATTCAAACAGTGGCAGGTATTTTCTTCAAGCTGTAACCTTCCACTCTACAGGCCTGCTCCTTCTCCGAGACCCCCCCCCCAAGTCTCCCTCCCTCTCTCCTACTCCCCCACTCGGTTTGCCTCCCCCAGTCTCTCTCCCTCTCTCCTACTCCCCCCTCGGTTTGCCCCCCTAGTCTCTCTCCCTCTCTCCTACTCCCCCACTCGGTTTGCATCCCCCAGTC